>WIUT01000142.1:0-62961 GCA_010645135.1 Tetragonula clypearis
GATTATATATATATATAATCGATGCATTGTGTTAAAGTTTGTGTTTTGTTTAAGTTTGTATTTTGTTTTATTATACGAGATGAAAGACGAAGAGAAACGAAGGGGTAGTATTCTTGTATTCATACTGTCCATGTCATGCATAAATTTTATAAAATTAAACTGACAATATCAACATTTTAATCTACTTAAATAAATAATTTTTATATATATATATAGATTATTATTTTTTTATAGATTCTATTAATATAAACTCCATCTATTATTGAAGTAAAAATATATATTTCCATCCAAAAAAGTGGGGGTTTTTAAAATAATCTTAAACTCTTTCACTATTATTACATATCATAAACATATACAATATTAAAAACTATTACTACATATTATGGTCTCCGTACTAAACAATTTTTATTAACAAAGTTTTTTTATATTTTCAGAAACAACGAAGACATTCAAAGTGATCAACTAATGTATGTATGTAGCAAAGATTATGACTCTAATGAAATAAAGAATTTTTTCAAAAACTAAATGCACACCTAAATATTGCTTTTGTAACAAAATTTTTTACTTGGTAAAGGAACTAGAATGTTTAAAAGACAAGTTAGAAATAATCAGTATATATTTAAAGAAATTATACAAGATTTGCACAATAATTTAAAATACACAAAATATTTTTCTCATTGCGTCTTATTTAATTGTTCAGCATTTCTATATATGATTGATTTCCCATCATTTAAATATATGCAATAATCAATGCTTTTCATTGTTCATTTAAATGAATCAGAATTCAAAATCATTATCTTTTAATATGATTATGCCACGTGCCTTGCGATTTTTCAATGATGATATCAAGTATCTACACGTAATTATTTCTTATTATAAAAATACTTCAGAAAAAATGTTTCAGATAAAAATTGCACGATATCGACGTAGGTCAGTGCTGGACAATAATCAATTTGTAATTATTTCTGTAATCAATTACTAAATATACTCACATTAGCCGCATTATCAAATATAATCATAGTAGCCGCAATCATTAATCATTGTTCAAAATAAATCAATAATCTTGATTAATTTTTGTAATTTGCAATCCTTAATCAGTAAATCAAGTGAACAAATCAAGTGAACAATTTATATTTTGTACTGTATTTGTAACGTATTGTTTCTTTACATTACCATGACATGTTTAAACGTATTTCAATAATAGGATTCAATAATAACTAAATGTTGTTACTCGGAAAAAGTTTGCAATTCGAGTAGCTAGTCTGAGTAATAAACCAAAACTAAAGAGAATATCTACGTGTATTCTTTGTGCACAGTAGTATCTGTAATATTGAAATTTATAATAATTCGTTGACAACAAATGTTGATAACGAATAAACTTTCTCAAAGTTTATAATTCTTTGATTGATACAAGAATCAACATATCACAATGAAGAATCTCAAAATTTCAATTATTCGCAAGTTTATCATTGAAGTCCATCTTCATCGAAACGTACGAAAGATTGTGCCACTAATTACACACTCAGAAATTATACAGGTGAGACTTTCGATCATAGTTGATGGAAAATTTTTTGAAGATTGAAACATTAATTTCAAAATTTGTTATTTATAAATTTTATTTATAAACTTAAATATTAAATTTTAGGGTCCTGCACATTACAGAACAATGCCAATAATAATTATGTAATTTCTGTATACACAAAGTATACACAGTGTTGTTAATAGAAAATTACTGATAAATTCGTAATATGAAATATAAAATTGTTTTACGCTTAATGATTATTAAATTAATCATCGTCAATAATTTTGATTGCTTCCTAATCATGCATTAATCAGTAATCATAGTTAACATCCTGGTTCCATATTAATCATAGAGTCCGTTTTACTCAACTTGGACGAAGGCTTATTCGAATGATATGTTTGATCTTGAGATAACGTTGGAGTGTTCTGTGAAAGTCACGTTTAAATCACTCTGTTAATAGAATTGTACTTGCGAAATTTGTATTTGCGAAAAATACATATATAAATAGTGTTTCGGGTCGGTAGCTGAGAATGTGCAATAAAAAATTAAGTAATAACGTTCATGTTAAAGACTTAAATATGATCTTTGCAATGCACTCCGATGTGTATCTCAAGGTGAAACAATTATCATCGTAATATGCCCATATTCGGTATCATACAACTTTTATCTGAAGTATTTTTTACACAGAGTATTTCTGACACAGAGATAATTGCGTGTAGACGTATCGTTGTTGCTATTATGTTTTATTCAATTCACGCGACATCCAATTATCCAATTTCCTCACAGCCTTTCAACGATCAAGAACACTCTTATCTTTTAATCCAAGTTCTAATACGTACTTACAGGTTCAATTTCTTGAATTTTCTTCAATTACTGTTCTTAAAACATCCCTATATATCGTTGATTTATATGATCGTCGGCCTTCTTGATCTTTGAGGCTTGGATCGCCCGAATGAAATTTCACAAACCAAAGTCGTTCATTAGCTGCATCGTTGCCGCAAGCTTTCCGTATATACAGGACGACATGGAAATAGGTGGCTGAACTTTGGTACCGTATTCTGCTCTTCCTAAAGATGAAAAAAGATTATATAAACATAGGTCCAGAAGCTCTTCCTTTCCGAGATATAAACGCTTTTTGCTTATGGCAGAGTATCGTAAGAATGATTAGAAATTACTTACACAACTTACTAAAACTCATTCACTTCTACTTTGGATCGATATTATAGAAACTATTGAAAATATCGAGGATTTCTTTCTCCCGATTTTATTTCGATTTCACTTTCGTTTTTTCAAGCATGTATATCAAGTCAAACTTTTTTCACAATATTCTCATAGACGAAAATCCAAATAAATTAAATTATCAAACTGTACAGACCATGCAACAAAAAGGTGCTAAAACTGACGCCAATCCATCAACTGGTGTAACTTTTATTAAGAGCAGTTTGATGGTACGTTTTGCAATAACATTTCAAAAATTGTAATATTTGCTTCTATATAAATAAGTAGGTAAATTACTCGCTTCTATATTTAAAAAAAAATACTAATGACAATTCTTCTAATTCTACGTGTGACGTACACATGTACGTATATTACATTGCGATATATAACAATAATAACAATATATTATAGTAGCATATTTTGTTATTATTATGTATCACAACATTCAGTGTACTTCAATATGGATACATATTCGTTTTTCATTATTAGGGAGAGCAGAATACGGTACCAAAATATCATTAGATTAATAAAATATCATTATTCATGATCTGCAATCGTTCATATTCAAAAAAGCATGAACTTATACTCGTGGCGGAAATATCCAACACTAACTTTATCGCCACTATATTGATTCCTGAAATTATCCTGAAATAAAATTCTAAAAAATGAAATTGAATTCAGAGTATATGATTTATTTTTATGAAATTTATTTAAAAAAATAGACATTGCATTGCATGTCGGTTCGTGGAGAAAATCGGAATAATTGGGTACGTAATAATACATTGTGTTAAGAAATCAATTTTAAGTGATACGATGATATCTTTCGCAAAGATATATTCGCAAAAATATTCTAATTAGAAAATTCCAAAATATATGAATTACTATCCATCGTTATGAATTACTAAAAGTAACAATCTGGTAAGTAAATAGTTCATTTAAGCGATAAAAACATATTGAAATTGGAGAAAAATTAATAAGTTCTGCTCGATAATCGATTGAGACTGCAATATTTCTATAAGAATAAAGAAATTATAAACATGTAGACCTCTGTCCTGTATAATATACTCTATAAAACAATATTTCATTTAGGATTATAAGATGTCCTGTAACTTTATAACTTCATAATTAATTTAGATTTCAAATGCTATCAAAGTTGTAATTTCATTTTAAACCGAACGAAGTGGTTGTGTGTAAGCAACAAGTTATGACCATCTGTGCAGTTATATAGTAAGTATATAGATTATAATGGTACAAAGTATAAATTAGCAAGAATCGATGCTCGGACATGAAAATTAGTTAATAAATAGTGTATTTTAAAATAAAATAATTCAATTTTGAGATATCTTATACAATATGCAATTTGTCCTTCATTACCAACATTTGCTACGAAAAATACATAAAGGAGCAATGCACATCTGTATATATATATATATATATATATATAGATTTTTTTTCAATTGAAACACATGTTCATCTGTTTTCAATATATATGTACATATACGTAAAACAGATGAACATGTGTTTCAATTAAAAGAAAAAAAGAAAAAAATCAAATATTCAAATATTCAAAAAAAAAAAAAAAAAAAAAAAAATATTCAAAGGTTTCAATATGTATTCAAATATGTTGGCTGCTCACATAGAATTTCATTTATAATTCATGAATAAAAATGTTATCATTGTTTTTAATAGAGAGCAAACTGATTGTTTTCAACTTTGTCATAGTCGTTCCTATTGTTCTTTTTTTTTTAAATTATTTAAATATAACTAGTAAAACGTATTAACCTCGCGTGTAATAAATTTTTCCTAGCTTACAAATACATGAAAATTGAATAACACTACATAACATATAATATATAACGTGTAATATATAAAACATAATATATGATCTTCAAACGTATACCACATATGAAAATTATTACAAATTACTAATATTAATTATTAACATTACTAATATTATATTCTTACATATTTATAATGGAGTGAAATTAATTCATTTAAATGCATAAAGTTTTGCCGCAATGAAATATAATTTAATGTGTATAACAGAAATTCACATAACACAGAAGTCTATTTAACGGCATTAATAAAATAACAAATAAAGAATAAAAGTTTTATAGTTCATTCAATGCAATCAATAGGACATAATTTTTCATTATGTTCAGTTTGAATGTTTTTTTCTTACTATGAGGAAAAACTTCTGTTAAAATTACTTAATAACTTAATGAAATTGTATAAAATAAAAGTATACTCACTTTGCACGATGCATGCCGCTAGCAGAGCTGCTTCACCTGGACTGCAATATAGCCGTCCATGAAGAAGGTCCCTTTTAAGTTGTTGGTAAACTTGATACCTAGTTATTTCTTCCTTCAGTCTGAGAGGATCCGGTGGATAAAATTTCACGCGAAAACTGAATAGAATCGGATCCATGTCTAGAACATATTCATAACAAAGTATTTCAATTGTAACATATTAAATAAGCATTATTATTGCCTATTTCTACCATTGCATATTTGTTTCTATGAAACGAAAAGTATATTCAAACGATGTTTCTATCATTGTGGATTGTTTGCTTTTTGTATCTTTATTATTTTTAAAGATATGAAGAAGCTTGGAGCGCAAAATTTGATAATTATATAAGTAATTGTATCACCTTCTTCTCAGGGTCGTGAATCTAACAATAAACAAACAAACAATGTTCATCTATACGGTAGTTTCTGAGATATTCAAAAACATTTTTGTTAAATTTCTTACTGTAATTTTAAGGAAAATATAGACAAAACATAACTGCACAACTGTCGAAAAATTTACATAAAGTGAAGAGTGATACACGCAATGATGAAAAATTATCGATATTTCGTCGAAAATTATGCAACGATCTACTTGATTTCATTTTAAAGCATAAAGACTTAAGTTAGTTCTTTCTCTACATCGAGTAGCAGGTGAGAAAATAAAAGTAGAGACGTTTTTCACACGACATTTAATTCAATTCAGTTTAAAAAATTAAAATTTTTTCTTTACAATGACTGCTTAAACAAAATCGCTACATCTCTTTGGCGTTTTATTCAACTTTGAACGTTAGGATTTCTTGAATTTTTATCGTTTAACCCTGAACGTTTAAAATTCAAGCGAAAAGAAATCTTACAATAAATTTTAAAGGATCTCAAGAGGTAGGAAACTTTAATCTTCAAGACCTTCTTGGATCTAATAGTAATTAAAATTCTTCGCTGTTTTTTTTTTTTATATATGTATAAATTTTTACAATAAACTTTTCCATTTGCTACTAAATGTCTTGGGGGGGGGGGATAAGCTCAGGATGATCAAAATAGAAACTTTACGTTTTAAAATGACAGCAAATAAATTGTTATATGATTCCTTTTACGAAGTTGTAGCAGTTTATCGATAATTTTTCACTTAAATTAATTATAGTACAAAACTATGAACTGATTCTAAAAAAAACAGTTTGTATCTGCCAGAATAGTGATAGTATAAAAGACATGGTGGTAAAATTTTTTTAAAAAGGTCAAAACATCCTACATCTTGCTTTCGCTTCTTTTTGTATTCTACGTGCAAATATTTGAAACGATATTATTCCACGTGTGTTCCATTTCGCTCATCACTTCTAAATGTCTTCTTTTCTTTCTTTTTTATGTTGTATTTAAAAGAGACTGTCTGAAAGATGCGAAAAATAAAATATAATTTGAAAACTAAGTTAATAATACGAGTTAATTGATAATAATAATTGAGTAAATGAGTTAATAATGTAAAAATAATTTATAATGAGTTAGTAGTTTAAAAATTTTTACCTATTTATAAATAAAATGAAATAAACGTTCAATCTATTGTAGTAGATAAAAATCTAAATAAAGAATAAAAGTTTAAAAAAGAAAGTGTAGAAAGTCTAAAAAAGAATAAAAGTCTAAAAAGATAAAAATCTACTTAACAGCGGTATAAAATCTCGCAACTGCTTACTTGCAACGCTATTATTTGAAATAAAAATTAATGGAAATATTATTGTTTGAAATATATTATTCTCTCATATTTCAATGAAAAATACTTATTTCATAACAATATTTGTATCAGTTAATATCAAAATACAAAGTAGTCCATTTAAATGAGGCTTTCTTTTCGAATGATGCGAAAAATATTTTTTACCTACTATGAAGAATTAGGTAAAAACCTACCCCCCTTGATCATTCATATCGAAGGACCAATAACTCATAAAAATTTCTTTCTTTCCAAAATCATCTTTTTCGGAATTTTTAAGTTCATTGATGTTTCTTTTCTCATACAATTATATTTTTTTTATTATTTCATGTACTTGATAAAAAAATACGTTCAGATATGTAAAAAACATGACCCTGAACATTCAAGTTCTTAAATTTATCTCTATTAAGATCTTGATCGAGACGCAACAATCAAGAGCCTATATATATATATATATATATATATATGTTTTTTTATTGCATTGTGTAGCTGGTAAAAAAAATATCAGTAATTTTGTTCATATATTTTATTCATAATTGTTCAAACAAGGAATAAATCTTTTACCATTTGATAAACATAATAATTAAAAGAAATAACTTTTGTTTATTCTAAATTTTGTTTTTTGCCAACCATAGTTCGAGAATTAGAAAATAAAATAAAAAAAAAATAGTTAAATTTATATAATAATTTTAATTTTAACAGAAAAATAATGAATAATACATAATAGCATTTCATCTTCAACGTTTAATTTTCTGGATTCTCAAGTTTTTCCTTGTCACAGAAATTCAGCAAAAACGCAACCGTTGTACGCTAAATGATATCCAGGTCGTACTCATGCTCTTCAACATATGTTTCAAGTTACGTTTCAGAAAGATTACTCGCACAAGACAAAAAAATGTTATACAGAATAGTCTTGGCAATGCGTAGTGATATATAACAAAGGACTGAACAGAAATAGATATTTGAAATAAATATTTTTATTTTCTCGAGTGATATAGTAATCTATAAATATTGATTAATTTTAAATTAATAAATATTAATTAATCTATAAATAATATTAATTTTCAAAGTTAGGTTAGTTACATAAAAAAAATAGCACTTCAAATATATACTTTAATACTAACTCATACAAATACTATTATGAAATAAGTATTTCATTGAAATATAAACTAATAGTATATACATTTCAAATAATAATATATATTTCCATTAAATTTTACTTCAACTAATAGTATTTTAAATAATAATAATCAGTTTTGAAATTTTATATTGTAATAAATTTTTATCGAAAGACTATCATTTTATTTTATTTATAAATAGCTAAAGATTTTTAAAGAAAGTAATTTTTAATTATTAATTAATTTTATTTACTTCAAATGGAACATATTCTTCGCATATATCTTTTAAACAATCTTTTATTTACAACTGCATGTACAAACGTAATCTTAGAAATTATTGAGCGACATTTGACAGATCTGTTTTGTTTCGAAACTCTTATTTCCGATCCTCTGTTTATAATATTAATATTTGCTTATGGAAATATTTCAATTTTCAGTATTTTGTCTCGTATTAATTCAAAATTTCCTTAAATAACAATATATTTATACGTAAAAATACGTAAAAATTACTCTCGATAGAATCACCTCGAATCGACATATAGGATAAATTCTTGTCTAACCTAATACCACTTAATTTCTTTTTATGGTGAACATTAAATAATATTGTAAATTGGGAGAATTAAACAACGCATAATACACAAGATATAAAATCAAATTCACTGTAATGTATGCTGTAATCAATCCAGAAGTGACAATAAATATATGAATTTCAACTATTGATAGTTGAAATATATGACTATCACCTTTGAGTATCAAAAGTTGTTGAATATTCTACAAATAATAAATCGCTACAATATATTTAAGAAAATATATATAGATAATTTCAACATTTTCAGAAATTATCTAAACTCTAGCTGTAAAAAATTATTATTGTTATATTGTACAAAATTCCTCTTTTATATCGTGCAATTTTTGTAAATTAATTTTCTCCATATTTCTCTAAAAATAACATAGGTATTAAAGACACTGGGAATTATTATTTCATTCTCTACTGTGTGTCCAAAAATTATTCTTCATGGCTTTGGAAAGTAATTCTACATCTTCCAATTGATTAAAATTTGTTTAACGTGGACAGTGAAATTGACCTCGAATACTTCTTTTCATCATATTCTACTCATTAGGAGGAGAGAAAGTCTCAAAGAAATCACAACTCGATCATTTTCTTGAAAAAAAATGTTGAAGTTCCATGCATTTGTATACATATGTATGGTTATAATAGTCGATATCTTAGACATTTCTAATGAAAAAAAATAATTACAGGATCATTTTTAGTTTTTAAATAATTTTTCTTTTTTACATAATATTGTAGATAATGTTCAAACAAAACATCAAACGTAGCAACCATTGCGTTCCATGGGAAATTTTAGAAAAATATTTAAGACATTTTAAGAGAAATAAAAACTCTCGAAGAAGAAAGAAAAGAGGAACAAACAAACAAACAAACAAATAGATAGACAAACAAAGATAGAAAAAAATCATGCTTAATTGCTTTTAATTTTTTTATATTCTTTGCCAAGATCAAATTCTGTTTATTTGTATATATAGGAATAGTACAGTATTGGGTCATTCGAGTTTAAAAGTTTCATGTGACATCGATCCACGGCAGCCAAGTACAGAAAGAAGGAAACACAATCGAAACCTTGGCCACAGCTGTTCATTGTTACACACGATCGAATTTATTACGTGCTTTTTCTTGCAGTAAAGTTCATTTTATTTCGCTTAATTCATTTAATTCTCAACATATATATGTATATTGTGAACATCGACATTAACACCTATTCGAATAATTATCATAAATAGGATATTTAGTAATACGAATTAATTCAAAGAAATCTATAGATAAAATGTTACAAATTCGTTTAAATTTGATTACATTATAAATTTAACTTTAATTTCTCGTTACGGGTAATTATCTTATTTTTTTACGTAATTTTGATCACTTGTCAAATCACTTGTCAAATTTGTCACTCGCTTATTAAAAGTATGTGTCTTTTTCCCCCTAAAAAGCATTTTGTTGTTAAAATATTGTAAACATATATTTTAACAATAAATTTGTCATTAATATTTTTATCACATTCTAATGCATAAAGCGTGAAAAAATTAATATTAAATATTATAGTATTAAGTATTAAAATATTAGAAACATTAGAAATTATAAAAATAATATTATTTATTCAAATACGTAATAGAATTAAATACTTACCTTTCACTTGCTTAATCGCTGTTTTTGCCAGATCTAACCAATGCTGAAACAGAATCATTTAATACGATTAAATATAATTTATTGCAAGAATTGTTTAACCAAACATAATTAAATATGAACCAAATATAATTCTACGATGTAGTAAGATATTTTTATATGAAAATAGAAATATTATAAATTATTGAATATTGAATATTAGAATTGTTGCCTAAAGAAATACATATTTATATTCATATGTGAAAACCTTTACGTTACATTACAAATAATTATAGATGAATTTTCAACATTCCGTTCTTATTGTGAATTATTATTATTATGTTAATTATTATTATTTTAATTATTTATTATTGTTATTGTCGTCATTGTTGTTGTTGTTGTTGTTATATTTGTATTTTTCTTGCAGCATATAAAACAAAATCCATCTAGAAAATATACATGTGTATAAATTTAAAAATTGCATACAAAATTTTAATAATAATAACTAAGAAATTATAATAATAACAATCAAAGTATTAACAGACTGATTCACTTTTTATTTAAGTACGATATTCTATGCACATTTTTTACTTATACAATATCACGTTTTAACTAAAATAATTAATCATTCGAAAAAAGATAACTATAATAGTCAAATAAGTAACTGAAATTTTACATTAAAATCAAGTTTTTCTACATTATTTTTACGTGTTGCGTAATATTTACTCCGATCAATTCCCACGGCCAATTCTTATTTTTATTTAAAAAAGATAAAATTATAAAACATAAAGTCTAAAAATGTACAGAAATATTCATAGAAATAATCTACAGAAACAATCTATTTGGATTTATATTTTCAATGCAACAAAATTCAAGACAGATATTTCACAACACACACTATATGTTTCTATTTCAAAATTTTCATTGCTTCTTCCTTTTAAATTAATTAGTATCAACAAGGTTTTCCCATTTTCAACTGTATCATGCTAAAATATTTCTTTTTAGTGATAAAGCAATATTAAAATAAAACAATCAAGAAAAATGTATTTATCAGATATTATTATATGTATTATTATATAATCATTTACTCTCATTGAGTTATTAAGCTCAAAATTAGAAAACGTTTGTGGCTAGAGGAAAATGACTATAACACACCATAATTTTAGAAAAACGCAATAGTTATAGTTATTTCTTAAATTATGATTAATACGATTAATTATGACATTACGGCCTCCTTCTTTTACAGTTATTAGGAAATATGAAATAAACGTAAATTATATCACACAATAACGTTTAATGGAATCAGGAAGGAATGACAAGAAATCATTGAATCTTCGAAGAATTTAAAATAGGATCTTAGTTTACGTACAATCTTGGAAAAATATAATTAAACAAAAGCGATTACCAATGGTCACCTTAACTTAGATTTGAATTTGTAAAATTATCTAATATTTACGTCATGCTCCATTATGGTTATAAAAAGAAACGATCACGTCTGTTATCATTCTCTTTAATAGCTACGAAATGAATTTCGAATCATAAGATAGTGTTTTTTCCTTATCTTCTTCGCTAATAAGCATTTTCGTCCTCTGAATTTAACATGGTCATTATCAATATTACAACGACAGCGTAAATTTAACTACATTATTATTAAATAATTTTACATATTATATTATCTATGTTATCGTAAAATGTTATCTTTTTGCAATATTATCATTAAACAAACTTTTTACAATCTTTTATAGCAAAAAAAAAAGAAAATACTAAAAGTTCATAGTATAAATGAACTTTTAGAAGAGATATTTATTGTTAGTACGACAATGTTCCCTTAACGTAAACTAGTTTTACATATTACATCAGAAAATATTATATAAATAAACATTTCTATAACAAAGCGACATATATTTCTAACATTTACTTCCAGCACAAATTCTTTCTTTCCAAACGGAATCAATTATTTCATATGGATATTCTGATTACAGCACAATTAAATTCTAAAATAGTAAAAAAAATTGACTAACATATACGATGAAAAAGAGCGTGTGGTCGAGTTCTAGAAACCTAGAGCTAGAAACTGGTAGATTAATTTTTGAAGAAGACAAGGATAGAACGTTTCCATGATTATCCATGCAATTATTGATTTTTTTCTGCGTTAAAGCCCCTAGCTTTCGCAGATATGTGTAGTCTTCTTCAAAAGCATCATACAGCGTAAATTCATTTTACATTGAAAGATGTTGTAATAAATATTCCTTTTTTCTTTATATTCATATGAACAACTATGTCTTCGTGTTTCTTTCTGATTTAGCATTTCAAATTTTCGTTGATCTTTTGTCGAATTCATGTTTTATCGAACAACAACTTTACTCAAAATCAGAACTGCTATTCTCAGTTTACTTTCAGGTTTATATATATTTTGCAGGAAGTGTGAGATTTCGATAGGTGATTTAAAATTATTTTCTTAATTTTTTTTTTTGTTGATTTATTTATCAATATTTATTTATTTATTAATGCGCCGCAAAATGAACCACAATACAATTAGTTGACTGATTAGTTAATTAATTACTTATTTATGAAAAAATATTAAGGATCCAAAATATCTTTAATTTCATTATGTAATAAGAATTCTATATAAAATAAATAAAATTATTACAAGTTCAGCATTTCTTTTTAAATATTTTAATATTCACTTTTGTTTTCACTTTTTTTTCATTTTCGTTCAATTTAATTCAATGTAATTCAATATAATAAACATTTATGATTATCAATTTCTGCGTACTATACGATCAGTATAATACGTATTTTGTGCAAATTAATCTTATCGAAGTGCTTATTCAACTGTAATAATATTATTCCCTTAAGTTCAAGTCTACGGGTGTTCTAAATCGTCAAATTTCATTAAATCTCTCATTATATCTTTTTCAAGTGTGTCAAAATATAAACAACAGGATGTTTAAGCTTAAGTTCATTCAATATGACTGAATACAATATATTTTTGCAATAAATTTTTCTTTATAAAAGATATTTACTGACGCACGAATGAATGTTTCTAATAACAATACAAGTAACAATACATAGACTGTAGAGTAACAAATATGTCTCGTGTATGTAACACGATTTTAATTTTCTTTCCTGTTTTAATCAGATGTAGAGCATCTTTTTTTTTTTGTTATCATTATATATTAATAAATGATTTGATTGTTTTTCATTGCTTTTCATTTCAATAACTTCTATTTCTATTGGGAGTTTTATTTCCTCTTTATCTGTATAGTCTCTAACTCAGTTTCTTCTTTTCTCTGTATATTATATTATAAATAATTGAAACGTAACGATCAACTCTAGCATATAAGTAACTGTTTCAATACGCTTTTATTTATAAAGCAACTTCTCGAATTTTGACGGCCCTGAAATATAGTCAATCATTTTGAACAACTTTTTCCTGTATATGTTACTGCCGCTCGTCTTTTGTTTATAAAATACGGTAGAACAGAGATCGAAATTAACAGGTCGTTTTCGTATAAAAAAATATCTGTTTTAGTGGAATTTTTATAGAAAGAGGTATTATACTCAAGAATGCTTTTGAACAGTGTTCTCGTAGAAAAAATATTTTAATCTGTGTGTGTGTAATAAAAGTTCCATAGAACAAGTTATTTTGAAACATTTAATTGAAAATCCATGTTTATATTCGGGTATTTACTGGATTAAGTGTCACTATTTCCTACAAATATCGAGAACTTTTTCAATGAATAATTTGATGAACAAATTATCTATTCTTCTGATAGAAAAATTTTTATATTTTATAAGTGTTGTCCTGTCTGAAACTTTTATTTTTAAGAACGATTATCTATCTGTTCTCATCACGAGTAGTAAGTAAAAAGTTCCTCAACTTTCTCAACCTCTGCAGCAAAACGTTGAAAGACAAATCCATTTGAACAAGCAGTTTTTCGGATGATCGATTTGAAAGAATCGAATTCGCGATCGTGTCGCAAATCAATTAGAAATTAAGCAATTTTCAAATATGGATATTTATTACGTTATTATCATATACATATGAATACATACGTATTCTTTTATTATTAAGAGAAAAACTTTTATTATCTCTTAACCTGTATGTATAAAGAACTTTTTCTTGAATCAAGATTCATTTGCATGTATGTACGTATGTAACTCGTCATTTGCTATTTTTAAGCTTCTACAGAAACGAAAATTCAGTAAGTTATTTTGAAACTTTAGATAATACATAATATTGATTCGGTATTTTTAATGTCGCTAATTGTAAATTTTCGAATATTATATTCTGTAATTAAATTAAATGTTCACCATTTCTTAAACATTCAATAATATTTAATTTATCCTTTAATTTCAACGCCATTCTTCTTTTTTCTTTTTTTTTTTTTTTTTTTTTTTTGGATACTAATGGTATAAATGAAATCTGTACGTAAGCAGTTTACTTATTGTTAAACGAGGCACTAAAATAAAACATTTTGAGGCAAGAATACATGTCCCAAAATATAAAGTTTAAATGTTGATATATAGTTTAAATGTATACATAATACTATATTCGAATAATCAAAATGTCGAATGATCGACGTGTTCTAATGTATTAACAAAAATATTTTTATTACCCTAAATGATACCTCTTATTGTACCTAATTAAAACTATCAATATAGGCTTGGATTAGGCTAGAGAGACGCAAGCACTGACAATAGCCTATATTGATTTTTAATTTCTAATTAAATGTTCTGAAATAATTTGTTTTAGGGAAACTTTTATTATACAGGTTCTAAAATAGCTGTTCTACGAGATTATTTAAAAGTATTCTTAAGTAACACTTAATCGTTCTATAAAAGTTCCACAAAAACAAATTTTTCTTTTATACGAAATATATAAGTTCGAAGAAAATTTTTTTAAAAATGAAAAAAATTTGTTAATTTTGATTCCTAGTTACAGCTTATAATTTCTTTGAGAAGTTTGATTCTCGTTATAAATAACATAAGATACATGAAACGTAAAAGAATTTAACCTTCATAAAAGAATTCAGCATTGAATTTAATTTTGCAGTACATTTTCTTAACAAAAAGGAGAATTATTTATCAAAGACGTAACATTTACTTTTTTTAACAGGCTGACAACAAATATAACAGTATGATTAATTAATTTTTTATATTAAGTATGATTTATTATCTTTTTATATAATAAACATAAATATAAAATGAAATTTAAAAATTTTATATTTGGAAAAAAGAAAAAATTAAATATCGTCGAAAAGGAAAATAAAAAATGATGCTGTAGATTATTCAGTAATAAAAGTATTACACTGAGGTTAAGTTTTATAGGATTACATTTTAAACATTGAATTGAAGAGGGAACGATCTATAGAAACTTACCCTTTGCCTACAATGATCCACGTAACGAAGCCCGAAATAATCCGTTTCCAAGATATTAAGTTGCTTGCATACATATTCGAGAATGTATCTTCCTTTGTGCTGAGGCTGCAACAAAAAGAAACAAAAGACACTGCAGCTGATTAAGATACTAAAATCTACTACTATCATTCTATACTTAACGTTACACTTTAATAAAATTCATGCTACATTGCACATTTTTTTCTTCCTCTCTTTTCTTCCTTATTAATTCTGAATATGAATTATAATCAAAATTTCGAGTAGAAAAAAATAACACTATAATACTTACAACAAAGTGAACTTTAAATGTAAAGTATACTTGATTTCATTTTATTCAAAATCGTAACATCATACGCCAACGATTATACATCATTTTTTTTCGTTTTTTTTTTACATAAAATTAAACTCAGAATTCCTAGATTTATGTCAGTATATTTTCGCATATTTTCATATATACTGACATAGAATATCAGTATCACAATATATTTCTATATAAGCAATTGAAATTAAAATCAATTGCAGCTTTAGAAATAGAGTATGACGCTCGAATATGAAAGATAAGAGAATAACTTTTTGATACGTTCAACACAGCTAACTTTTGAAAGGTAGTAAACGACTTTAAATAACCTTGAATACCAGCATACGGAGGCTGATGAATCTGGACATGGAACGGGCTACATGTTCATTTGAATAAAAATATACAGTTTCATTTAAAAAAAAAACAAAGGTCATTTTCAAGTCTCGGAAGCATGTTTGCCAAAATTTGTGACCACTATAAGATGTCTCCGTCAAAAAAAAGTAAATTTTGTTTCTATAACCAATAATTTAAAAGGCAATTGTGTGGCACATTTCAAATGAAACATCCTACGTATACATAGATAATCATTACGTACGATAAACAAAAATCAATCATCAATATCTCTGTAGATCTTTGATACAGTATAAAATGTTACTACATTTTAAAATATTAAAATTAGCGAATCAATTCTACTAATTTTTCGTTTTGTATTATTGTGCGGCACATTGATTGCCATTGGTGATCGACGTTTCTATTCCTATAAATATTGTAAAATTTATATTTATTTACTTAATATGAATTGAATAAGATGAATATCATAAATAAAAATATTTTTGAATTTTATAGAGTGAACATGTTTTCGTTACATTTTTATTGCAATATAATATTTTTTAAAACTGAATAGATTTTTTTAAGACTATATAGATTTTGTGGTAATGACTGAATTTTTGCCTAAGCTCCCTGAATTTTAGCTTTATATTAATAACTCAATTTCGGGATATTCGATAGATTTAAATTAATTTAGGGATTTTTAAAGGCCAAGGTATTATTTTTTCTTGTTTTATGTTCTATGATGGGAGGAATCAAGTCAAGATATTTATAGGTTCCAATATAAAGTGGAGATGGAAGAGAAGGTTTTTTTATTATGTAACTTGTCAAATTGTTAAATATATATTTGAAGGTGGAATTATTAGGAGTTGAGGGCATTTTTATTGCCATATTTCATGCTTAAGTATTTTCTTTTTCGTTGAAGTGGCATGTCTGGATAATACTATTAGCTGGACGGTATAATCCGGTGATTAGTATAATTTTAAGTATCGCGTTGTGAAGGTCTGATTATTGCGTTATAAATGATTGATTCATAATCAATTTTGGAAAGAATTAAGGCCTAATAAGGTATAATTTTAAGAGAATCTGTTGATCCGAGTCCCAGTTGCTGCTGGTTAGTATTTCAATAATGTTGAGCATTTTGAGCCATTCATCTTTTAGAGCTCAAGTGAGGATTGCTCAGTCTTTTTAGGCATTCATCTTTTAGATAGCTGAAGTGAGGACTCCCGGTTAGTTTTTTTTATCAAATGTGAGGCCAATAGACAAGAGATGAATGACTGGATGAGAAGATAAATGACTTTTAACTGGACTTTTCATGTCCTTTGTTATGTTCATCAGGAAGACATTGATAACTGATCCTTGGAGTATTCTATTTTTTGTTTCTATGGAGTCTGTAAGGGGAAAATTTTTTTTTTCATTTGGATGGATCTATTACCGAGGAAGTTTATTGTGAAAGCGGGCATAGGGCCACTGATTTAATAATGTTTCGTTTCTAAATCACACCATGTACTTTCTCAATATCTAAGTAAATGGCGATGAGATATTCATTTTTCTGTATCGCATATATGTTTGTATATTGTTTACAGCATTTGTTGTTGGAACAGTATTGATGTAAACCGTATTAAATTGAAGTTAGGAAATTTTAACTTCCAAAAAGTACTGACTTCCAAATACTATTTAATTCTTGATTACTTTGTCTAGTATTCTACACATATCATCGGTCGATAGCTCTCAGGTTTGAATTTATTTGTCAGGCTCGAGTACTGGGGCAACGATTACTTTTTCTCTTAATTGTTGGAGAAGACTGGATCCATATGCAATTGTATATCTTGAGCAGATGATTTTTCCAGCATTGGGGGACTTTTGAGCAATCTGTTTGACATACCATCTGGTAGATTTTTATTGTAGTTATTGCTGTGTTCGTTATAAGTTTATCTTCTCCATCCTGGTAATTTATATCTCTAGTTTGATTTTCATAGTCGACGTTTGATAGAAAGGTTGTGGAGTAATTCCTGTCCCTTGAATTAAGTTTGAATTTTTTACCGAGTGTATTTACGATGTCCTTAAGTTTCTTTAGCTTCCTCGAGTTCCAGGAATTGGATACCCGTAGACGATCTGTCACCATTGATACTCCTGACTTTTTCCCACACTTGTTTCATTGACGTTTGATTTGTTATCGATCATATAATTCCCAGATTTCTTTCTTGCTTTCTTTGATCGTCCTGTGTGAAACTTTACTCTGAGTTTTTTCGAATTCTATTAGATTTTCTAGCCGGATTCTGTTTTTATACGTTGAAGCGATGACTTCTTTTTCGTGCAGTCTTGCATTCTTCATTCCACCAAAGTATGGTACATATTTCTTGATAAACTTGGCTGTATTAATTAAAGAGGTTTCCTTTGCCGCAGTACAAATAACTGTTTTAAATTCTTTCACAATTTGAATTTGTTCTATTAATTTCTCTAATTCGTCAATAAGAAGAATTCGGCTAAAGTAGGTATATTGCGTATATAAAGTTTGTTTAGTAGAGAAATTGCAATTGCTATTGTTTATAAATTAGTTTATAGTATAAATTAGAAGAATTTCTTTGGCGGGGAATATGTTTAACATTGTTATAGACACTCCTGCACTGGCAATTCGTTTTCTCATAATTCGTAATTTTTAAAGGATGGTCTTTTTTAAAAATTAATCTCTTGCAGACAAGTTGTATTTTTTTACGATGATCTGAAGATGCTTGTAGATGCAACTGCGTTGTAGCTGTTTGAAAAATTCATTATACATTTTTGGAAGGTTTAGAATTGCTGAAGGTTCGATAAATGGTCTTCTTGCGCCAGTAGTCATCGGTAAATTGGCTTCATTTGGTATATAAGTTTTTGAATTCAGACCGATGTGTACAATTTGGATTTTGATCGATGTATACGATAAGATTTATCTGCATAGTTGGATTTATATGGATAACGATATTTGTTTTTTATTTGCCGACTGCGATGATTTGGTTTCAGAAGGCAGTGTGAACAAGTGGTTAAGCGAAGCGTTATTTTTATCATTTTGGGAGTAGTGGTTTGCAATATGAATTATGTTAATTCCTTGTGCAATTCCACATAGCGACACTGTTGCCATAACAATTTTTCATTAATTAAAAAATTGCTATCAACTAATTGCGCGGAAATAGATGACTGATTTAAATCAGTGATCTCAGTACGTTAAAATATCTGCAATTACGTGCAGTTTTTATCTGAAATTTAATATCATTAACACAGAATGAAATAATTTGTCACGGCAACGATACTGTTTCAAAATATTTTACTGCACCGTCAATTTCGATATATTATCGCATATTTTTTTTTATTAACTCGCTGTTTGCAATCTCTGGAGCAGTTGAGTACGAAACTAAACGAAACTAAAGCTTGTCAATTGAGGCTGAGATATACTATACAGAGATGGATAAAAATATTGGTGCAGTCGCCAATATTCCGTATGTGAACGCTTATAACATTTAAAATAATTTCTAAAATAAATAAATTTTAAAATAATAAATTTTAATCAATTCTTTCTTGTGCGTATCTTTATTTATAATGTATTATGTTCGATTCCAAGGAAGTTTCTTTCATCCAAGTATTTTCTTTTTTTTCTTTTCATCTTCAGTAGTACTTCATTGTTGGATATATGAGAATATATCCAGCGACGGAATCGTTTCTACATTTTTACCAGTATTTATACTTTATAAAAACAAAGGGCAAGAGATGCGAGTGATACATCCTCGTGAATCTTACTGTGATTTTTGTACCTTAATTAAATCATCAATTAACAATCAAATCTATTGTTTGTTAGAGTTCTGTTTCGCGTGTGTGTGTGTGCCGTATATAAATAGTATAGTAGTAATTATAAATATTAATAATTTGATTTTTATGCTTATTTTATTCTTAAAATAAATATAATGATTGGAATTAGAATAGTTTCTTGAACAACCGTATCGCCACTATACTTATTCTTGCTGTAACCGGTTGTGAAATAAATTGGTTGTTTTTCCAGATGGTTTCCAATTTATTATAAGAAATAATCCACAACTAATCATATATTTTCATTTCTATATTTAACATAAACGGGAAACGATAGAAACATAGTTCGTTTCAATTAAAGATAAACGAAGAATGTTTCAGTTTTGTTAATTACACTTTTTGCAGATGATGGGTTTTTCCTTCCATACGCTTTCCGCAGACATATTTTTTACAAATCATACGAGATTTACTTGTTTTATAATTATTACCAAATCTTATTTGACACGTTTTTCACAAGTGGAAAATGTTATACGAGTCACTTAATGCTCCTTGTTGATTTTCTCCTTTTTCTTGGAATAATTCCAATAGTCTATGATAAGCTCTTCTGCTAGTTGAAATGAAAATTTTTGTCTAGTTATTTCATTATAAAGAATTCACACATCGATACTGGCCAAATCAAGTTGAAGAAAACTTGAACACGCCATCTATAAGATTTTGATTTTATGCTGTACTTTCTCGCCACTTGACCAATCATGACAACGCTGAATTTAGTATTATTGTAGTACGTTACTGTTTCAGATATTCACTTTATATTGTTTTCGATTTTTATATATTTGTGCTTCGAACTTAGTATCATAACTATTTTTCTTTCATTCGGTCTTATAAATTGTCAGAGTACAATCGTTTAATTTTTAAACTACCATCGAGAAACATGCCGTATCGTTATTTCTCGCTTTTGCAAGTTATGGTAATTCTCTTTTATTACTCTAAATAGTTTTCCAACTAATGTCATTCCTTTTTTTAGAAATTTTGTCGACAATGGTGCATTTGTAGCTGCAGGTTCTAAGCAAAGAACTTCATAAGAAGATATAAATTTTTATCTGGTCAAGGTTATCTTTGGGCTTTGGAAAAATATCTTTCAGATATTTTAACATATTTAAGATTATCTTTATCCATTAGCACACTTCGTACACCATACAAGCTGGAGCATTGTCTTGTTGAAAATAAAAATTAGGCGTTAGATTTCATCTTTCCTTTTCTTCAAATTTTTAAAATTTTTTTTAATGCGGTTAATTCTATGGTGTTATGTTCATTTTGGATGTCGAAACATCTGAGCTGTAAATGCTTCGAAATGAGATGATATGTTGCTGATATCGCTGGATTCGTCTTCGACATTCAATTCTTGATTATTATTCAGAATATTTTGTAATAAAAATTAAAAATTTCGTCGGTACAATGAGATGATTTCATCTCGTTGCAATTTTTATCGAACTGATACAATTCTGTTACGCTGGACTTATCACAATCGTTGCATCGCTGGTATTTTAGACAATATTGCATGTCTATCTCATTTCCGCTCGACTTCCTCATTTTCCTCTACTTCATACAGTAAATATTCACCTCGTGCTTTTTTCAATGTTCATTTCATTTCTTCAATCAGGTATTTGCTGCCATATTGCAGCAGTCGTTTGAACTTAATTTCTTTACTACGTCTTCATTCGTAATCATGTCTGCGATTAACAGACTTTTATTAATGCATAAACATTTTAGACATTCAATCACTTCCTTATTAGCGTAAATTTAGATTTGAGTTGAAATATCTACTGTTTGCATTTGCTCGAAATAGCTTTTAATAACACGTTCCCAGTTTTTCTCATATTGGTGATGGTTGATCTTGTAACGGCATATTTTTGTGCTAAATTTATTACACATTCCCCATGTTCAAGTGTGTCACTCTTCTTTTCAATTGCCAATAAATACGTGTTTTGGCGGACGTTATGGTATAAATTGCACGACGTCGTTGTATTTGAATTTACATTACGTCAATTTCAAACTGAATCATTGTGAATTGATTTCATCCTGCGTATGTAAACACTTTTATTACTATATATATATATATCTGTTAACGCCACTCGATGTGACGTTTTCGAATAACGTTTTCTATGTATATCTAATTTGCTAACAGACAAAGGACAGGTCAGAATTTCTTGTTGATCGTTAAGAAATTATATTATCGTATATTTATTGCGAATAACGATGCGTCCTCATTTTTTTTTTCTTTTTTTTTTTTTTGTATTGACAAGTCCTAACGTTCACCGCGCTTTCCCAAGGCAACTGTGTTGGCAATGTTTAATACTATTGTCACCCCGGTTGCTGAGCTGAGTCTGTTTATTTTACGAGTTCAAAGTAAATTCCAGTATCGATCTCTTCGATCGTGTCATTTCGAGGTTGTCAATTTTTCACATTATTTCGATGTTTCGTTTCCTTCGCACTACCACCCGGCCATTTAATTTAAATTAATTAAAAAAAACTTTCGTCTGATGAAATCTCATGAAATTCTTCTCGTGGTTCTCTGTTCTTTTTGTTGATACATGATTTTCGTCAGGCGGAAACACAAAAAACTGTCCGACATCTCTCAATATTTCACACGCACTGTTTTAAAAATAAATTCTTCTTTCCACAATCATTTGACATCTTCAGAAGACGTGACTTTTAGGTTTTCCTTTATTATATTAATTATTTTTCACTTCTTGCTGTGGATCACTTATTCGCTCGAACGCTTCTAAAACGATTTTCATAATTTGATGTACCTGAGAATCTCTTAATAATTCTGCGAATAATGAAATAATTCCTCTGCATAATCTTTCTCCGATTTCTCTATAAGATTTACGTTCCTTCTTCTGTGGGATTTACGAAAAGATTCAATATAACTTTTCCTGCCTCTCTTTCCCATGCTTGACGTTTATTGATACTTTGCCTGCTCAATGAGCACAAATACTGGCACAATGTCAACTAAATTGACTATCAGAACAATCTTCATTAATCTTTAAGCATAAAGCATAGAATTTTAACGAAGAAACACTTGGAAACAAAGATTTCCCCACGTGTGTCAATGTTATTTATAAATATTAAGTATAAAAATATTAAGTATGAAATGATTGTGACGAACATTTTTGTTTATCACGTATTCTATATTTTGTGTATATATTTCTGTTTTTATACATAAATAAAAACGCACACAAAAAGATTGGTACATGATACTAGCAATTGTCACAAAAGTTAATAAGCGTTCATAATGAAATCATCTATTATCTCAATACCTTTATACATCTCTATATTCTTTCATGAATTTGTAGTTCGCGAACACTTTGAACTTGAGAATTATTGTCACCTAAGTATTGTAATAATTCCAATTCTGCAATATTATTATAAGTTGGTCAAGAAGTTTTTTTGTGCAAATAAAAGGCGAATTTTTAAAGGAACTTTATTAGACAACCTATTAATCACTTTTTCCGATAATCTTTCGCCATCACCTAATTTGCGCGTTCAAAAAAATTTTCACCTCTCTCAACAGTAAAGGTTACTTTTTTGAATTAAAAAATGAATGAAAACAAACAAAATTATCCATACGGTTCGGCGTCACATATCATATGATACATTGAAAAATTAAATTTACATACCCATTTACTAAATTTTAATACTATCTAAATAAAAATCTGCAATAAATTCTGCAAATCTGCATTTTGCAGAAATTCGAAATATAAGTAAATATGGAATGTAGTTGGAATCTCTTTTCCGTGATATGGCAACTATATTTGTACTATTAAGGATATTAAGTATACATTAATCTTTGCAGAAATAATATTTGATGGTCCTAAATGAGAGAAAAAATAAATTAAGATAAATAATTATTCCAAGTAAAAGTTTCACTATTTTAAGTATTCTTCAACCAAAATAATGTAATTTCAAATACTATCTTTAAAAATGTTTTTCAAGAAATGAAATGCTACCGAAGTGCCAATGAAAATAGAAGTGTGCAGTGAATTACAATTTATTTTAATAATTTATTTAAATAAAATGGGTCGAAGAAACGCTTCGAATAAAAGTGAAATTGATTAACTACTATTGCGTTTAGAAAAACATTCCAAATACATTTCTAATTTAGCGGCTTTTCTCAATTTCGCTATCCACCAATTTTCTCGGTTTCTATAATAAGAGATTCGTTTTACCAACAAAAAATCAATACCATCTTGGTAGAGGTCGAAAAATATAAAAAATCACTGAAAACCGTATCAATGGCCATTGCAGCTCAACTACGAAAGCAAACTGAATAAAGAATTCCATTCGAAAACAATAAGAAGAGTTTTGAAACGACATGATCATGGACAGCATGTAGAGAGCCATGCGCAAGTAAAGTTAATTACAAAAAAACGATTGAACTTGCAAATAAATTTGTTAATAAAGATAATACATTTTGAAGGTGCATTCTTTTTTCGCACAAAAGTAAATTTAATATATACACGTCAGAATATAAAGAAAAAAGAAATGCAGTAAAAATTTACAATAAAACGTGAGGATTATAGAATTATGGTCCGAGTCTGTGTGGCGGCAAATGGTAATAAATTATTGACAACGTGATGAACAAAATAGACTTCAAATATTTTAAAAAGAAATGTGAAAAAATCGTGAAAAAATTAAATTTAGGTCAAAAATTTTATTTTCAACACTCCCAACACACCAGGGTATGGTGATCCAAAACATACAACAGAAATAGTCTGTTTATGGGTCGTAAAGAATTTCAATTACCAACTACTCCACAATCCTCAAATTTTAATCGAATATTTGTGAGATGAACTAGATAAATAAGTCAGACAACACGAAATAGCAAGTAAAGCCTAGTTGAAAAATTGTATCGCAAAAAGAATGTCGTGAAAGAGGGTCAAACATTACACAAAAATTAATGTTTCCTATGAAAGGTAAATTAAAAGAAATTTTAAAATACAAGAGATATCCAACACGATATTATTATAGAAAAATTTCATAGAAAAATTATAAAAAATTTATAAACGTCATTTTTTTATTTTTTCAATTCATCAAAATAACAAATAATCTAGAACGTAGAAGCGTAATTTATTCAACAGAATCAGAACCTACGTAAAGTGTTATTCGTAGAAATAAATTTCAAGTAAAGTAAAATAAAAATATTTCATTTAACAGCGAAATAATAAAATAATCTCGAGAAAAACTATATTTTATTCAAATTCTAACTAAAACTAACGCGAATTTATTTCTAAATAACATCAAGCCATATATAAGATGTCGTATTAAATTATTTAAATAACTTTTTAAATATTTATTTTATTGAAATAATATCCAAACTTATCTTTATACGACGCTCTATACTTTCATATCAATGATGCGATTTCGAAAGCTCTGAAAATGTTAGTTCTTGATAATTTCCGGATAATTTTGTCGGAAAAAGTCGGAATTTTAAGAATTGCAGAAATTCCAAAGGCTCAACTGATGCGTGAAAATATCAAAATGCTAAATATCAAAATTTAGAATTTTCAATTTTCCTGGCATTTTCGAAATTTTCGAAATTTTCAAGAATTCTCGACACATGACTTTTTCGAGAAATCCGAAAATTTGCGACACATCCCAAAATAAATTCTCGTCCCGTCTCGGGATTTTTTCATAGAACTCAGTTTTAATGTCTCGTTATCGACATCGTAAAGTATCGCTGGTGCACAATGGTAAAGTATTTGATTCAAAAAAGCCGGAAAAAAAATTATTTATTTACATGCTCAAGATTATAACGTATCTAGGTCGCTAAATTCGGCTTAACGTCAGTTACAACATTATAAAATCAAAAATGTATTCTAATGTTGAAAAATCAAGTAACTTTGAGTTTTTATCAAAAAAAAGAAACTTTTTTTAAAATTTTATATACTGAGGTTTGTAAACGTCTTCATATTCATCAACTCTCGTTGAAAATATTTTTTCTCTCTGAAAATCGGAAAACTTTCAGAAATTGTTACGGTTACTTACACCGAGAAAGCTAGAAGAAATGATTTTTATATGTAAATTATGTTGAAATGATTTAAACTATTATTTTAATACAAAGTATGTCGATTCTGACTTTTTAATGACAAAATATACATTTTAAGGACATTTTTCTATCATTATCGTTTTCATTTAAATTGTAACAATTATATCTAAATACTAAATTAACTGTGAAACTTCAGTGCGGACGAATCCGGAAGCAAATTTTGTTGGATTATGATCAAAAATCTCTATCGAGCGTAATGAGACTAAAAAGGACATCAGGACTCACACAAAAGTGTAATAAAGTCGTGTGATTGTAAAAAAAATTACTGAATTGTTGATTATTTGCAAATATCGATAGCAATATAAACAAGTGTGATAAAAAAAAATAAAAACTATTTGAAAATGTAGTGCATACTTGACCAAAAGTATGACGTAAGAAATTACACAATCTTTTTGCAAAATACAAAAATTACTGATAAATGTATGACGATTTTAGCACGGTGTAAAGAGCAATATATATAAAATTCATAAACGTATAAATGAACAAAAAAAGTTTTATATTTCATGCTTCAGACATTCGACAACTTTGAATGATAAAAACTTTTTCATTTATATAACACTTTTGAAATTGACTTTTTTCTGACTTTTCGGGTGAAATTACCCCACTGTGCAGCGGCTGAGGTTCTTAGGATACACGAAATTGGTATCACCATACCAGATCACGTAAGAATCGTATTTATCACGCAAGACTATATGTATTTTTCGTATCCATCAATTTCGTATCCATATTGCGATAAAAGTATCTCCATCTAAAAGAGGCCTTACCAACGATATCATATAAACAAGATCAAATCAAGTAATATGGCCCAAAAAGTGTAAATTAAAACAAACGAAAGATAAACAAATTAAATTACACCATTCACTTACACTTAGACATACAACGTTCACTTAGGCTTAGAATAAGACATCTATAAATAGTACTGCATCACAATTCACTTGGGACAAAAAATACGCAAAATAAAATGGAAATTTAAAGTAAGAAATATAATAAGAAAATTTAAAGCGTTACAAAGATTGCATCAAAGATCTGCAAAAAGAAGATGCAATCGTTATTACTCTAACTAAAAGCAATACGTCAGTATTTTTATCTATGCTTTTAATGGAATTGGGACGACAATAAAGAAATATACATCTGTCATATGCAACACAATAGTAAAAGTAGAATTACCGAGACAAAATAGAGGTATGCCATAATGCTAGATGCCAACGTTACAATCACACTACTGCAACAAATTACCAACCTGTGTCAAATTTGCAGAAGCCATCTTTTAAACAATTGTCCATCGGATATAAGAAAAATTTATCTGCTCGTAATTGCAAGATCAACCAAATTACAAAGGATACGTGGCAAGAGAGGCTTAAAAAAACAAGAAAAAATTATTTTTTTCGATTAAACCTAACCTACACTGTTTAATACCTACACGATTTAAATACACTACTGGATATATTAAAATATAAGCGAGTTGGCGTTATCTCAATAGTCTGATTTTCTTTTTTTTTTTCTTTTTTGCCTGTCGATTTCTGGCTTCACTTGGCGTAGTCACATAAAAAGGTTTCTCCCACGCGAATAAACTATACGTTTATAAAGATCGTTTATAAAGAATAAACTCTTCGATGTTTATAAAAAAACAAACTTTTAGTGTTCAAGGGAAAGAATATGTTGTTACTTTCTCCTACAAATTTAGAAGATGTGTATAAAAAAAATTTAAGTTTCATTTCCAGGATACGCGCATCAGACAAAGCACAACTTCGTCGCTAAGCGATCGACAAATCCTACGTAAAACTATTAAAATCAAACGTTGTATTTCCGGCACCGGTGGCCGACCGAGTTGAAATTTGTAAGGGGAGAGAAATGAACGTTAAATATAAAATTCTTAAGTATTCTTTCTTCGCGTTCACTATCTCAACTAAGCCGTCCACAATGCGACAACTTTCAACGATAGAATACCCAGTACAAGTCAACTATAAAAACGACTTGACTATCAATTCCGCAATAACGATACGAAACGTAAAATATCACGCGTACATTGTTCATTAATAAAACGAACGAAACTTTTGCGACTAATCTAATATATGTATTTCATTTATTCAACAAAGTATATTTATAAATACAAATCTTTAGCACTCGAAGTGAAAATTTCGAATGAATTGCTCATAAAAGAATTAAAAAACATAGAAATTTCATGTCACATTTTCTAACAATAACATACTTTCTGAATGAACAATTCTTTCATTGAAACGAAGAACGTATGAGCTTTACAAAATATATGGCACCTTTTTATTGATACAAAAACTTGAAACGAAAAATACCATGAATTTCATACATGTCGCAATATCAGCAAACAGAGAGTTCTATTCTTTCTGAACAATATCTGAAAACCGCAAACGATTCATTGAACCACTCACTTTATCACTGTATCCAGCAATACGTAATCTACGAATCGACACTATTGTTAAACCTACGACTATCGATTGGGGCAGCCACAATATCAAATTAACCGCGAAATTGAATCCGCATTGGCAAGCCCTGATCGTATCGGCAACTTCGCTTTTCTTCATGCCTGAATCAAAGAAAGCACAATGAATGGAAAAAGATAATAATAAAAAACGTTTTTAAAACTGGAATTCTCCTGGAACAATCGAAATATCATAAGACAATAAATTCAATACGATTCAAATCTCTAAAGACGATAGAAACTACGGAAGATGTCGTGCATTATCCTCATACAGCACGTAAACTAACAATAATCAATGCCGAAAAGCATCGAACATCATTTAGAATTCCTGGAGACGTTAGACAAAAAAGAGCATCAGTTGTCTAGTGTTCCTTCTTCACTTGGAGCAGCGAGTTAAAAGATTATACTCTCTTGTGGATCCAAATCAGATAAATTACTGGTTGTTTATAAATTCTTTGCCCAACATGAGAACAGAAACATTCCTACACGCCTAATAATTTTCTGACTCGGGATGCTAATTCTATCCTTCTTAAACAATTTCGATTTGTAAGTCTTTCATCGACAACATAATAACTGCCACTCAAAAATCTTGGCTCAATCCAAAGTTAGGCATTAATTGATCAATTGTCGAAAAGTCGGTGATTGATTTAATCAATGGATTAGTTTAGATTATTCATTGTAATTTATTCTAGATTAGAGGATGATGCCGATGCAACCTCATTTTCAATAGCATCTCTTATCTTCTTAAAATTCTTTTCCTCTTGAGCAACATCTGATCGCATGACTGGTTTTGATTTTTTGATTATCTTGTTGCTTAGCTTTTTGTATTCGTAACATTGCCAGTCTTTTTGAAAATCTTCTTGCCATTATTTCATTTCAGGTTAACTGCCTATCATGATGTATTTGTTAACTATAAATTATCTCTATCTGAATATCGAATTTATTACATTGAGGTAAGTTTAAAATATCTCCATACATATCATCGTAAGGAATCATAAAAGTTTTATTGGAAAAAAAAAAGAAAAAAAAAAAGAAAGAAAGAAAAATAGATAAATATCCATATAATATCCAACAGCTATATCCATGATGACTACCACACATCGGCACACAAACATTCATCGATGAAGTACTTCGAACTATTTAACTGCAAAACTGAGAAACTAGAAGGAAAATAGAAGTGATCTTGCTATTGAGACCAAACCACCCAACAATCAGCTGTAAAGTCGAAATATATATCGACGAAGATAAAATGTTGCCGAGATACGAAGTGGAATTTCAAGGAAGTCATCAAAGAAAATATTCGCAATTGGTAATCATTCGTGTTATGATCTCATCATTCACCCATTTGGAGTAAGATACGCTTGTATCGATGAACAAGCTAAATCAACTTATGGGCCATTTTTATTGTCCCAAATTCGAGAGCATAAAATCAGAGAACCACTAGTGTCCGTACGTAGTGTTAAATTCCGTCGCGGTGAGAGAAAATTGGCGATTTCTCGTGCAAAGCAACACCATCAATACAGACATCATTTCTACTCCTTTTTAAAACACGTTAAAACATTATCTAACGCGACGAATAACCCTCGACGTATACAACAATTTCCGAGCCCTAATACACATATATAAAACTTATAAAAAATTATACTTTTTCATCGAAGTATAATTTGCAACTTCCTAATGCCTAAGAGAATTAATTTAACATGAGCATTTGTTCTGACTATTTCTTTACGGAAATGTTTAATTTCTTAATTTCTAGAAGTTCAACGCAAACATGTGTAATAGATATAGAAAATTCCATATAATGTCCTAAGCCAACAGAAAAACGGACTGTCTCGTACCATTGGTTGAAGGTCAACTTGACTACAGAATAACGTTGGGAGCATCTAGAAATCAGTCAGAAATGGATAAGAACAAGATCGATACTCGATTGCATGCCAGGTCAAGGTTCAGTAGACGTTGGGACCTATTGGTTAAAAACGGAGTACATTGTCTGGTATAAAAGACTTGTATAAAAATAATAATAATAATAAATAATAGATAACAATATGTTATAATTTATATAGCAATATGCTATAATTTACACAGTCTTGTCTTATAGTAACAGATATCAATTCAAGTTTCATCAAATATATTACACAGTAGACAAGGTTGTTGGAGAAGACAATATTCGAATTGACTGTTCTTCAAAAGGCTCGAAAAGGCTCTTCCCTTCTTTATTTTCTGTTTTTTTTTTTTTTTGTCACATCGATGATAACACTATATATCTCACTAATACTTTTATTTCATTTTTCTTCTTTATTTTATGAGTTAATACTGTGTGCATCGGTATATGTCACAAATAAGTTATTTTTCTCTAAACTTTACGCTACATCCGCTACTCTAATTACTCATTGAAAAAACCGAAACTATTTCTCTTTCCTGGGTGAAAACATCACGGAAAGAAAGAAAGGAAATTCTTGAAAAATTTAGAAAATTCTTTAAAAGAAACTGAAAACAGAAATGCCTTTGATTTTTACATAATATCTCGACGCTAGATGAACTCATAGAAGAACTATCTGGAGGTTTGATCTCCAGAAATCTTAAAGGATTGTACATTTCTAAGAGAAGATCCATATATAAGCGTAAACTCATAATTTTAGAATTTTCACAGTATTTGTATAAGGAGTTGCTTTGCTATTTCGTATCACGCAATTTCAACCTTCCGCGCCGTCCCATACGTTTCCATGAAAACAATTATACGAAGAAAAAAAACGAACTTTACCTTCTGCTAAAAAAATGTATTATATAATGTATTACAAGAAAAGATGCCATTTTGGAAAAATGTGGATATGGAGTAACGAGAGCAAATTTTAATTGCGTCAATTAAAAAATGAAATGAAGCGTATAAAAAACACCGACTGTGAAATCTGACGGAGAAACATTAATGAAGATATTTCTCATGGCACGGAATAAGTACATTGATGCAAATCAATGGAATTCCGAATGCAGATAAGTATACTGACATATTAAAAATTTAGGAGAGGCAACATAAAAATTACGATCGGCGAAGGATTTCTATTTCAATAAGGCAATTCCAAGCGTACCAAAAATATTTTGAAGGATTCGAACATCAATTTACTTGAACAGTCGTCACAGAACCCCGGCTGAAACCCCATAGAAAATCTATGAAATATGAGGATTCCACCGGATAAACACAGCAATGAAATAAATTTTTATCTTACAAATAGCTGACTTTCCTATTGCTTACTTGTAGAAAAATGTAAATTTGGGGATTCACGGTGAAGATGATCGAGTGTTTGTTACATGATTAGGTGTACACTTGCTAAATATTTCGCTGTGTACTGTTTTGACTGAACTGTTTTTTCTGAATTGCCGCGGCGCTGAATTGAAATCGGCCAATATATTTCTTTGTGATCGGGAAGGTATTTTATGATTATTAGCAAAGTCAGTCCCATAAAATAATTTTGACAATTGCTTTATGGGCCTAACTGCACTGCGCCCCCCAGGGGGGATATGCATCACTCATATTACATTTAATGGTCCTGGCTGTAGGACCAAGGGCAGAAAAACGCATCCCCTACAGTAAATACCATTTTTAATTCATCATTAAATGTATTATGAGGATACACAATAACTAAAACTTAAAGACGCGCACTAATGTTAATACATTCAAGCTAAATATCACCTGTCCTCTACTGTATGTATACAATAACGTTTTTGCCTTATTTTTGTTCAGCATTTTTTTTCGGAAATGGTAAATAAGAGGGAAAGAGGCAAAACAGGACAGTTTGTCATGACCAATACAGCAGCGTATAACAATTTTTTGTTTTACTTTTTTTTATATTTTTCACAAAATTAAGGTAACCTTTAATTTTTTATGTAGAACGCCATTTTTGTTTGTTTGTTTGTCTCTGTCATATAAAAATGACTCTCAAAATGAATTCAAACATATGGTTCAAACATCGTATTTAAAAATGACATGAGATAATGATTTTATAACTTTTCCATCATTTTCAGTGTATGTAATTACGTATTTCGATTCGTTGAAATATCTAGAATTATGTTTTGCAAAAAACTTTCGTTAACGGCCAAATCCAAAATTGGTCAATTTCTGCCATTATTCTATAGTTTTCAAATAGCATTCTGTTCTAAACATCCATCATGGAAATAATTCTTAAAATTTTTTTAATTTTCTAATAAAGAGACATTTAAAAGTCTTGCTATGCAAAATCCGCCAAAATCTGCGAAAATCCACGGATTCCAAATTGTTAATTTGGTGTACGTGTACTCCATTGATTTTGATTAAATGTATTTTTCTCGAAAACGAAGTAATTTCGGCATTCTTAATAATTAAAATTCTATAACCGAGAAATGTTATCGGCTTCACGAAGTAGGCTCTAGTATTTCACATTATTTACAAGTATTATCGAATAATAATGAAAATGTGAAAAGTTCGTAAGTGTACTTCCATAAGAATACTTTCTACACCCACTGTAGATAATAAGGAGAATTTTGTGCTTTCCAAAGTGGGCGAAAGCGCCCTCTGATGGACGTTAGAACGATTCAGAGAGACAATAGTAGCCTCAGGTGCAATCGGAGACAAATAAAAATGTGAAAGAATTTAAAAAAAAAAAAAAAAAAAAAAAAAGAAAAGAAAATGTGGAAAACCGTTCGTACATGTTTCATCAGAAAAATTCCCAAAATTACAGGAAGCACTGATAGAACTAACAACAAATGAGAAATTAAAATTGAAATTTAAAAGACGACTACCAACAGGGCTTGAAATAGCCAAATACCTATACTTTATTTTAGATTATATGTTACAGTACAGAAATTTTAAATTGCATTTCCTTTTTATTGTATTTAGTGGAACATTTTATTGTATTTAGTAGCATGACCGCAAATCTGTTAATTAACAAAAGAAATCAACTGCAAATAACTAACCGCTGAAGAATGCTCCTGACAAAGATAGCACTGAATATTAACAAATTAAAAGCAGCGCACCAGTTTCATCTTTCTCATTAGAATTATCATTTTTAATATTATTCATCATTTTTAATTTAATATTATCCTTTGTTATCGCAATTTTCTGTACCTAATTCAAATGTTACTATTAATTTCAATAAATCATTTTATAATTTTAAGCTTCAACGTGTCATTTAAATAATACCTTTTCTTACTGTGTTGGAGGACATAGATAGACCTACAAACCTATATATAAAATAACGCAAATTTATCATAGCATTTTTCTATTTGTTTACTTAAAGATAGATAGCAATTTTTCACCTGAAAAAGAAATGATAGGCCGAATAAATTTGAAAATCTCTACTAAAAGCTTGAAAAAATAGCATATGATGATAAATTAAATCCAGCTATATATGTACAAACGCATCTTGCATTAATTCAAGAGAAAGCTCTCGAATTGCACACCAGATTAAAAGATAATAGAAATTTTAAAGCATCTGCTGATTATTAGATATGTACTTTTTTACGCAATAAATGTCTACACTTGAAAACTGTTTAATTTCTAGTTCATTTATGATTCTTTTGGACTGATTATCGATGTTCTACAAATGCACAAATTACGTCGTAAATTTTACCGACCGAAAAATAAATTAAAAATAAAGTAAAAAATAAAGTAAAAATTGCTTGAAGATCATGTAGCAGCATATCGTTATACTATATCTGCATAGCCTACATAACTGTCAAATAAAAAATGAATCAATCAACTCAAAACACATGTACTAATGATAATGTCAAAAATTTGAATTTTGTTTTATATACAAATAATTTATGTACTAGTAATAACATGCCCATCATAAACAAGTAACTTTTCTTTGCCTGACTTCATTTTCGAAATATTCATTTGTAATATGATTCTATTCCATATGTATACATTGTTTAAAATAGTTTTGTTTAAAATAGTAAATATGTTTACATACCATTTATATGTTTTTAACTATATATTTATACATGTTCTGAATTAGATTATCAATGAGATTTTTATTAAATTTTTGTGTCATTAGATGATTTTTATAATATTGTAAACATAGGAAAGAGAAAAGAAAATTTTCTACGTAGAACTTTTTTTTCAAATATCTCAATATTCGATGTTATGTCACTAAAGTATGTCTACTGATAACAGAGAATCTTCTAGTTTAGTAACAGACATCCTGTTCTAATAATTCGAATGTTGATATAGTCGAAAAATAGATGTTCACGTAAGAAAAACTTCACTTAAGATGCTAAACCAAAAAAAAAAAAACTACATCATTACACAAATCAAAAATATGTACATACGTAATCATTATTATATATGCCATCTTCCTTGCGCCAGATTCGCAGTTATTTATTTTACATGTCTTTTTTGAGTACTATAAATTGAAGTAAGTATTTATATAAAATGGTATTTTTAAATACCGCCAAAATATAACGGCTTAAATGGCAATAGTGTAATTTCATACTGTTTTAATCAACGCGAAAATCTTGAATTTAGAAGTTCGATCGATAGAAACATTAACATATATAATTTGACTTGCCATAACCAATAACAGAAAAAAAGTTAAAACTCATTAGAAATACATATAGATGCGATTATCAACAAATAGTTTAAAATTTTTAATAATGAAAAAATTGGACCTCGCTTTATTTTCTAAATAAAAAGATTTGCAAACTATTTTATTGGACATAACAGACCGACATCACAACCAACAATTAATTTCTTTCTTCATATATATTCATCTCTTTATATTGCTATGATCTATCTTGACTGTTTAAATCAATAAAAAAGAAATTTTCATATTAATGGTCGAATTTAGATTTTTGAATTCGAAGTTTTATCATTCTATGTTCAAATACTATAAAATATTGGTAATTGAACTTGTTTTGATATTAGCTACGAAAAAAGAACTATGTATTACAATTACGCAACTTCAAATAAGTATAGAAATAATATTAAACAAAAAATTTGTTTATGCTAAAACAATTCAGTTTTTGGTTTGAATTTTTTTTTTTCTTGGATATTTGAGTATTCTGTTTGTTGTAACGTGTACATATTACAACTTTCACGTGAGCGAAAATGAAGTTTCTGGCATAATATGTACGGTAACATTTTGGGATCCTATATAGAATTTTCAAATAATCCGCACTTTTTTACTTCCTTATATTAATGTAATTGACCGCGATCACATAAGTCTCGTATTATTTCATTTCGATTTAAGCTGTACTCCACAGCTTCCTATTTTCCACTTTTTAATTCCAAACAGAAATTTCACTTTTGCACGCATATGTATATAAAACAATTTTTAGTAAGAGTGTATGAATTATATCAAACCGCAGAAATTAATAGCAAATTAATAACTACGAATAATATTCTATGTTCTTACGAAACTAACGGTCTACAAATATATTCTATGTACTTATGAAATTAACTACAAATTCAAATTATAATTAGATAAATTATAGGAGAGACCAAGGCAAGTTGATAAGTTTTCCAATTTTTAATTTTTGCAATTAATTGATTATTATATTAATATGCTAAAATATACGATAAATTTTTAAGCGGCTTTCGTCAACATTTCTTTAATAAGAGGTTCGTTTTCTCACTAAAACAAAAAATCAATCAGAGGAGATTGAAAAAATCACATAACTTTTGTTACTTTTTAAAAGAACAATAATCATATTATAACAAAAATCAAAAGCCAACGAAACAATCGAAATTGAGAAAAACCGCTAAACTAGAAATTTATCAAATATATTTTGACCTTTCCTATTTAACTGTAAATATTATTATTAAAAAAAATATAAATGCAAATTATTACAAATACAAACGTCAATTTACCCCACAACGTTTATATTTATATAAAATATTTTGATGTGATTATTAACTCTGTATTTTAAGAGCACTTTCAACATAAAGAATCCAAACTACGAAAATGATTATAGTGCAAAAGATTAATAAAGTAATAAGCTTATAATCGATCAACTTCTGTTTTCTTTGCTATGTTTTATTATCCAAACAAAGGACATGAACTTATTATTCACACTCCTTTATTCAGCCTCAACCCCCGACGTGTTTGGATAAATGAGGTTCTACTGTAACTAATTGTGTGACTAAATATACATTATTTCAATATTATAATTGTAATTTAGTAATATAATTGTAATTCAGCTACGTACGCACATAAACAACAGAAAATTTAATTGACAGGTAATTAAAAAATTAGTCACTTTCCAAATTTGCGGACAAATCATATATATATCATATATCATATATATATATATATATATCTTATATATATATGATTTGTCCGCAAATTTGGAAAGTGACTAATTTTTTAATTTCCTGTCAACTAAATTATATATATATATATATAATACATATAACAATAATATATAATATATAATATATGAATAATCACGTATTACGTATTTTAGATTAGAAATATTTTGTAGCATTCTATGTAAACCAATTTCATGGTATACATTTTATACGCCAACAATTTATTTACATCACGAGAGATCATTATATAAAAACGAAATAACAGAATATAATTATCTTATCTTTAAATAATTTAATGAGAAATCAAATTTATCCAACGTATGAAATTCTCTTCAAACAAATTGAGAAGTCAACAATATTTATTTTTTATTGTACTTTAGATAACGAGACTAATCTATCGTAATATTCTATCGTAATAAACAGTAAATTCCATTCGTGTGGTTCTAATCTGAACGATCTAATCATACATGTACACCATAGCCTAATTATTTCACTGTATCAACTTGCTTTTGTATCAATTTACTTTTGTCTCTCTTATTAATTGTTAATAATAGTGTTTATGTAACAAATTGAAAATAAACAGCTTGTAAAATAACAAACTAGTTTCATAATCTCGGATAATTACATACATAAATCTCATTGTTGCATATCACGGTGAATCATTAACTCCAGCTATAATGTATAGGTTGAAATGTTTTTAAATGATAATGTATTTATGTAACTAATAATAATTGCAGCTTGTTATTTTCATGAAAGAGAAAACATAACACTGTCGAATATTGTTCAAATGAACAATATGTATATTAGACTACATTATATTGTATAACATAAATTGTGAACATATGAAGAGTATCATATTTTTATTATGTTAAGCATAACAAATGACAAAAATAAGTTTGCAATTAACAAATTCACAAGCACAAACGTAATGACATCTAAAGAAATTACGTTATATCTATAATTAAGTACTAATGAATGCAATAATGATGGAGCAAAAAATAAGTTAAATTATGACGTGGTTTTAATTTAAAAAATTATGTATAAAAAAAATTTTAAAACAAATGTACCGTAAAGTTGAAATATATACGTAAATATTTATTATATACATATGTATAATTTGATATGTATGATTAATATATATTATGTTTGTATTATACTTATGTATTATGTATATATTTCATTTTATTTGTGCCAAACTCATGATAATAGTGTATATGTATATAATATGACATACGCATGCGCCACGAGCTTTATGACTTCAGTCATATTATAAGTTATACAATTATTTAAATCTGCATCAATTTAAACTTCAATACTCGCTTACATCATATTATTTTGTAATGTTTGGTGAAAATTTTGCCACTAGTAAAGAAAATAAAAATACGTAAAATTTACCGAGTATATACATCCCTGTACATATATCGCATTCACATATATTATTTTTCTACATTTGCCGTTATCAATACATTTAATACAATACATATAATACATAATAACGTAAAAATACTGAAAATTATTTAAATATTAAACATATTCAAAGAAATATCTACCTAAAATATACACATACACATATTTTTTTACATGATGATTTTGTATACGTACCTACATATGTTCTCGTTTGATACTTGTATAAAATGGCAAAATAAAAATGGAAATATGCAGCAAAGACAATTATTAGTTTAAACAATTATCAGGATAATATTCCATGATATTGTAATATTCTCGTCGATATGTACACGTGGTCTTGCGGCTTAAGAAAACCATCAATATTGGTCGTATACATACGTATATAGATATATAGATATACCTACATACATATGCAAATAACATACACAGTATGTAAAACATCAAGTTGAACATGTACGTCGCTTAAAACGTAATACGATTTAACACACAAAAATACACTCTAACTGTTCCGAAACTGTGTATTCAGTTTATTGGAAAATCATCGAATTTAATGAAATTTTCAACTAAAAAAACATTGCAATTAAGTTTTAAAACATCGTCACTCCAAAATCGAATATCCTCAAGAGCAAACGACATTTTCATCTTGCGCTACTGACAGTAGAATATGACTTTACGCAAGATACAAAAAAATAGTTGATCATACGACTCGTGTTTATATACGATGTACAAGTATAAAAACGCTAAATCTGTTACATAATGTTTCGTGCCTCAACTCGTCAAATCGCAACAGAGAAAAACCATTTTTGAATAAATAAACAGTCACAGCGGTCACTTTCTGGAATCGATCGAAATGCTTGTTTCGCTTAAATACAGACCCGTGCAGAATATCGTTTTCAACTAACGTATAGACATATTTAGACGTTCACGAGCCGGTAAATTCTCAGCTTGTTCGAGGCTGAGCGATCGTTACCGGCAAGAAAAACGAAAAGGGGTGAAAGCGTGTACACAAGCACCATCGATAAACGATCCTGTGAGGGGGATGACTCGCTTAACCAATATCTCACCTGAAAGTCGCAGTGGATAATTTCGGCGTCGTCTAGAAGTCGAATAGTGGCGCGATGCACCACCGTAACGTCACTTTTACTACCAAATTTCAACATTTCTGCCCTCAAGTCGCCACCCGAATTATCCCCCCGACCCTCATCGTCTCCTGCCCCACAACACCACACACTGCCAGCTAATTACTTTTCGATTCACACGTTATTGTTAATCGTAAATAATAATAATCGTCGCTGACACGCGACTTTTCAGTAAATTCCCCGGCAAGTTGATGCAACGCACGATGACACTACACAACGAACGACACATCACCGTGATAGAATACCAAACTTTCTGTCAACCGGTCCCGTCTTCTGATCCACTGTTGCAACGGTGCCATGTTCTCTACTCGCGTAAGAAATCCGATGTTGCCATTTGCAAATATAGCGACCGCAAAATGTGATTGGTCCGTGGCGAGACGTAGGCGGGAAATTTCAAAATGACATCACAAATACATCACATTTCCTTTCAATTAAATTCGATCTAAATGAAATGATTACTAAACACGTGTCAACGAGGACACTGTTTCGCTTTATTTGTATTACAATTGAATTCTATTTTATTTCAGAATGAAACGAAACTAACTTTTTTTATCGATAAATCTACTTCGAAACTTGTACAGAACGTAGATAATAAAAGTCATAGATAAGGAAATGTATCATTATAAGCCATTGTGAACCATTCATCTTTACCGTATTACTGGCTTTCTGTGAAAAAAAATCAGATAAATGCCGTTTAACGGTAAAAAAATATTGACTGTGAAATAAAGGAATTTTATTTTTATCAAATATATCAATATCAAGTGAAACGATTCTTCTTCTTCTTCTTCTTCTTCTTCTACAATCGTACCATACTCTCATTGTCGAAAATCGTTTTTATCGAAATATTGCTTCTATACGAAGTTACAGTAATAGCCCGTAGATGGCGCTCAACGATGAATGACTTGTGTATTAAAGTGGTAAATTGAAATATGGTGGGGATAAACTAGGGGCATTGAACAAAGGTTGACTGCGTTGTGCGAGGAGTCGGCGGCGCATTCACGACTTAAACATGGCAGCGGCTACCAGCGTTGTCGTGCTCGACAGGGGCAACAATACCACCTGCACGATTAATTTACACGGTGTGTGCGCGCGTACAGATTATAACAAACCACTAGATAAACTGCGAGTTAACTATCGAGTTTTAGTCAAATTTCCTTGGCATAACGTGTAAAGACGTAAACAAATACGCCGCGGTATACATACACACGCACGCACAAACACATCTGACAAATCGCTTTTATCCTGAAAAACAATGTTCCACATCGTCGTAAGGTGTTACTAAAAAAAAAAAAAGGAAAGAAAATTTCGACGAAAGAATGATCGCGTGGAGAAACAGTTTTAAAGAGATACATCGTAAACATTTATTGACAACGTACCGCTCTCAGATTTGTGTCCCATTTTTGTAAGAAGACAAAGTGTGTGCGCGCCTTAACTCAAGCCTAACCTCTAGTTTTTCTGCTGTTTTCATAATGTGTCTAAGAGCTTGCACATGCGTCTACAAATTGAATTATTTGCAGTTTAGTTAAAAGTGTAACGAGCCGTCTCGATCATTTTTATTATTTATTTCGACCCATTAAACAGGCGTCAAAGTATTTCTTTTTTTTTTTTTTTTTTTTTCACTTTGTACTCGCTTAATCATAACACGGTCGTTGTAAACACGCCGCACGTTCTCTTCAATTGTTTGAATACTATTGACACTTGGAACGACAAGTGTGTGCGATAAAAATATCTACCTACTAAATTAACGTCAAATAGAAAGATTATTACATTTATGAACAACGTCGAGAAATCAAATTTAGGTTTTGATCGAGATTTTTTTTGTTTTTCAGGAGCAACCGTGGTATCCTGGAGAGTAAATAACCAAGAACAGCTATTCGTCAGGTAAGTTTCAGCAATATTTATATCGATAAAAATAATTTATTATGATTAATAACAATGAATTTGCATAACAATGAATTCCTTATATTAAAATAATCATTAAAGCGAATTATTTTGAAACTCATTCTTTGTCTTTATAATGTAACATTTGTATGTTATAAAACTTATTTGCAAACGAGAATATTTATTATTCTTTGAATAAGTTTCCTTTGGTACTGTATAATTAGCTAACATTCTCATGTAGCTGTGATACAACGAAAATTGAAAAAATTGTTGATACAAAATATTAACTACAAATTATATTATACAAACAAATGCTTAATTGATACAAAAATATTAGGTAATACAAAATATTCTTAAAAGCAAAAATGCACAAATTTACGTCCACGTAACTGGAGAATGTCAAATTTTGTTGTAAATATTGTACAAAATTTGAACTGATTAATATTTTGTGCAATATTATTAACATACGTTATATCTGAGAAAACGAAAATTCATTAAGATTATCTCTTTTTACGTATGTTTTTCTTTTCCTTTTTCTTTTCCTCTTCTGTTTTAAGTAAATTAATTGTAATTACATTAGTTAATTACATTTATTATAATTTTGTTCAAATCAATTATCATTTAAGTACTTGAATTTTGAGATATGTATATAACATAATATAATATAACACAATGTATTTTTTTTTCTATTTCTAAAATAGATACAAATATAAATAAGGATAAAATATTGCAAAAGAATTCACAGTTTTGATAATATGCGTTTTAAACTATTAATTCTTGAATCGTCGGCCAAAAAGTTACCGATCTGAATGACTTTTGAATTGTTCACATATCGGAATTGTAGATACTAAATATTATTCAGTGACATTTTTCTGACTATTTAGAAAATTTTCCATTTTCTAAGAGTCAATTTAAAATTGAGTAAATATGATAAATAAATAAAAAAATAAATTCCTTTTTATACAAAATTCTTAAAAAAACCTGAATTACCGGCATCTTTTTAAATTCGCAATTTTTTATATTTTCTGTTTATTCTATAATATCATTTATTCTGCCAAAATATTTGAACATTTTAAATTAAAAAGATTTAGCATGAAGAGGTGTACACAAATTTTCGAAATTTCAAATTAATATTACAAGTAGTTACGACAGAATAATTACGATTAAAATACGTATAATTGTCATATAGTTCTTGACTAGCTAAAGCCCCTATAATACGGAAATAATGATTATCTAGAAAAATAATAACTGGACAACAAAAAAGAATTCATGAAATAAGTATTAAAATTGTGTATTGTTTAGATAATTCATTATTACGACAGTTCAATATGTTTTATGTCTGCAAATCAAGTTTAGAATTATTCGTACAGTTACTATGAACGTAAACTTTTTCTTTTCGATCCTATTGTAAGATACATCAAATAAAACTGATATTTTATATAGAATCATTTCATCGTGTAAACGTTTGATCATTTCATCACATAAAAATAACTTTCAAGCACAAATTTGAGCAGATAAACGCGACGATAAAAACTACGATGCTAAAAAAGAAAAAGAATCCTCTGTTCTTCAATGATCCATAGCCAACTATAGAGTATTTTAAATAAGCAAAATATCCAGCATCCATCGTTCTTCAGTTTGTCAATACTAGAAAATATATATTATTTTGATAGGCAAAGAGAGAATATCAGCATTAACCATTTTCTAATATATTATTTATAGAGGTTTTGATGTAAATTTTGATTTTACGATAGAATACTGGAATTCATATACATTCACATTAGACAAAAACATACATGTAAAAGAAGTATATTTTTAATTAAATATTTGTCATAACAACGTGACAGTTTTTATTGGTATACATAAACATCGTTACTGCATAATTTTTCAATGCACGTGCCATTTATACATTTTTCATGAATAGGAATAATATCGAAGGAAAATAGTAGGAGTAGGGTATAGCAAGAACAACAGCGTACAAGTCATGCGTATACACCTGCTATGAAAGAGCCGCTTAAAAGCGCGGTGCCCGTGACGATCGCTTTAAAAGCAGCAGTCCGAGAGCAGACGATGAAAAAACTGACGAAGCGAAGGCAAGGGCGCTCTGGACCAGTAGGTATATACCTTTAACACGAAGTTCAGGGCCCCTCGCCAGTTGCTAGTCATTGGTTCTTCCGACTCTAAAGGTGCTGTCAGGGCCACTTGTTTCTGTCCTTTCATCTTTCCTTAAACGTCGTAAATCAATTTTCCTTCAAGTATATATATATATATATACCAAAAAATGAAAAGTCGTGAAAAGTTTTTTCACGACTTTTCATTTCCCAAATATACTATTTCAAAAACTGAAATCCTAAATGACAGCGAGAACTTCTATAACAAACGAAAGTCAACAGGCATACCCGTAATTTACTCTAATTCCCGTGGAAACAGCTATAAAAGTTACATCGGTATGTCCGGTTTGATATGAATCTCTTAGGCACGAGATGTGCCTAAGAAATATAGTCGTAATACTTGCGAATCCTTTCGTATCTTTATTGTATATATTCTGGAACTTTGTATAAAAACTCTGGTTATCATATTATTACTATTGTGTCAATGTTATTCTATTTTGAAATTCATAAATACATTTTGCTACTGTTTTCGTAAATATACTTAAAAATAAAATCATATATTGGTTTAAAAAAAAATAGTATCATAATTAATTTGAATAATATCACGAATAAAAATATTAAATATAATTTGGTTTAAATTGCTAGACTACAATTACGGGACTAACTAAACGTAAAAAGATCATAAGAAATATTATCTTTTATTTTGTCTTCGATAACGTAAAGTATTTTTGTTTATAATATAATATCTTCTTAATTTAAATTTTTATTTAAATGTTTATTTTATTTAAATTTTTAATTTAAATATGAAGTAATGTATACGTACCACTATGTCAATTTACTTTACCATTTTATTTACCATTTCAACATGATTTATACAGAGAATTTTAGAGAAATTACGACATTACGACTACAACAAAATTTCCAACTTTAGTTTATAAAATGACAAAGACGCAAATATTTAATTAACCCTAAAATATCGAATGTTTTTTTTTTTTTTTTTTTTTTTTTTTTTTTTTGACTCGTAGTATACATGCCACTACATTTTTTATTATAATCTTATATTCTTTTTCTTGGTAAATAAGGCATTTTTATAATAATAAAATTTATCGTCCTTCATCTCTATGATTCATTATGGTCCACCATTCTCATAATCCCAACGATGCGTTGTTGCTTGATCATTTTATTTCCGAAAGGAATAAAATTTAATGCACAAATAAATGAAGAAAATTACAATTTAATTTTGAAATATGATTTTAAAAGAAAGAATTCTTTCTCTCTCTCTCTCTATCTCTCTCTCTCTCTCTCTCTCATTCTCTCACTTATTCACTCACTTGTTCACGCACTCTGTTATTATCCATTATTAAAATCATGAAACTTTAATTTTATGATGAGTAATATTAAAATTACGAAAAAAGAAGATAAAATGAAAAAGGGAGATAAAAAAAAGTGTTACACAATTGCAATATTAAATAATTAAAGTAATTATTGTGTATAAAATAGTTATTTAACTAAATATAATGTATATGCAACAGAACAAAAATAAATTAAATTTTTTAAGAATTATAAACCTTTTAATTAATTAAAAATTATTCTAAATTTTCTACGATCACATAAATATGTACATAATGAATAATTCTTGATCATAAATATCCATATATTTGTTATTACTTGTGTAATTTATTTATAATTTTATATATTAAATCATTTTATTACGTAAATTAATTTATTTTGCTTAAGCGATACGTATTTGTTTGTTAAAATTTTTTACATTGAAAGATATTGAAAGATATTCAAATGTTGAAGTATCTAAAATGATATATTATCGTAATAGATTGTCGTAATAAAATAAAAATTGAAATTTCTTTTCTAAGAACTTTTCGAAGAATAGTTTGTAATTAAAGTATAAATTGCATTGATATCATTTGAATTTTAATTATAAATTACTGGTAATAGGCTTAATAGAACAAGATGTAATACAAGTTACAATCAGCAAACACTTTTAATTAAAAATTAAAATAGATAATAAACACATATTTACAGGGAAAATGTTTATACTATGATTTTGAGACAGTAAAAAAAAATTAATTTCAATCTGAAAAGTTATTTTATTTGCGGTATGTGATTGTTGTATCTAGTAATCCAACGTATGTATATTTCAATTATAATTGTTCGTCATATAACTAATATTTAGGTCAATATCTACAATACATTTTGAAATATTTAATTTGTTATTTTTATCCTCGATCTTTCATTTGTACTTTTCAATACGAAACATATACATATACTATATAGACAATCACAAACCAAGGTTTCTATATAATATTGAAAATAGTATATCACTTGTATTAATTACTTCGATCTCAAGTTTTATCAATTCAGAACAGAGAGATACTGATTTGAAAATTTCAAACGAAGATTTAGATAAAATAAATCGTTTCCGTCATTAGCATTTAAATAATGTACAATTAGAAAATCTAGTAAATGAACATTTTCTGTTAATTGTATCATCATAGAAAAAAAGATTATAAAAAATTATCGTTTATTTTTTATTGTTCTTAATATAATTTTGTAAAAATGAAATGCAAATAAGCCATCGAATACAAAACTATAATCATAATCTCCAATTTTTTTGAAAAAAAATGAAAATTTTATCATTTATTAGAAATTTATTAGAAATTAATAGAAAAAAATTTATTTTTGTCTGTAAAACAGTAAGTTTTACCATTGTATATATAATTACATATACAGTGATATTATTAGCAATATCATATTAGCAAAAATTACAAACATAATACCAATGTTCTTATATATTTGGTATTGAATGTAGCTGTATCTCATTAAAGTATATTTCAAGATATAGATTATTATTGATATATTGATATATAATATGATTCATATTTCCTTGCAAGCACGGATACACACACGCAAATATTGAGTTTCTTTATTGAATATTGAATATTGTTATCAAAATGTATATTTGCTATTTTGATCTAAGTTTATTTTTTTATAAGAAATGTATGTGGTAATAGTAAATGAATTTTTTTCTATCTGAATAACATATTGGTATTTGTATTTTTGTATGCTGTTGTCTCGTGTATTTTACTTTGAAACATGTCCTTATTTGTCCAATTAGTTTCCTTTATGACAAACAGTATGAATTAGTTATTTAAATCTTAGTTGTTTTTTTGCTAGGCCGATTAATGTAGAACTAGATAAATTTATATTTAGAATATTTATCAAATATGCTTAGTATTTTATCTAAATAGATGTGTAAAAAAATTGTAAAAAAATTGTGGAATATATATTCATACAAAGATATATAATTAACTTATGGTAATATTGTATTGGACCATTTTTGATAATAATAAACTGATATTATAAATTGATATTATTTTTTGTAATAGAATCTATTAAATCATAAATCAGTAAACAAAAAATACAAGAAATTATTTCTATGTAGTTTTTTCCATTTTGTAACGTATGTTAAATAAATTCAGTACGACATTCAATTGCTAATATTTGATTAACAAATTAATCATTTATTTTGTAAAGTAACAGTTTGTAAAAAATATTTTATAAAAATTATTTGTTAATGCACGATTACGAAGTAATAGTAGCATGATTTCGCTATTTTTCGAAAGTTTAAAAAAAAAAAAATGAAAGTAATTTATTTTAATTGACAAAATTAATTGATAAAATTATTTCTGACCAAGTGTTCTGACCAATTTTATTTATAATTAATTATTTCATATTTATTTCAATATATTTTAATTTTATATATTTTAATATTTATATATACAATATCAAAAAATTTATTTCTCAATTCTCTTTCTTTGTTTATGTCCGTGAAATTTACATCAGAAAGTAACTCTACGATTTTTAAAATATTTTAATACGGTTATGAAGGATTGTTTTCGTTGAATGCACAATAATACACTTTACACTTTACACTTTACACTTTGCACTGTTATGAACGACTGAAATGAACAAGCGAAATAAATTCCCTTTATCAATATTATTATAAACTACTGAATTGAATTCTCTTCATCAATAATTATTATCGGCAACGAAAAAAAGTGTTTGGCCATTTATAATTGTTATATCGAAATGTTTAATTTTCTAGTCACTTAACTTCTTGAAAAATTTTCTTTACATTTTAAGATTAATGCTCTCAACGTAAATAATAAATCAGTTTCAGTTACTGATTTTCTTCGTAAAGAATTTTGACTAGCAGAGGGGAGAATTAGTAAACTCCTATTATATGAAGTCTAATTATATTTATTGCTTACCAAATTCGTACAAATGAACATTCGATATATCATCCTAGTTGTAAATTATCCGTTCATAAAATAGTTGATAATAACTGTAAACTGTTGTAAATAACTGTTGTAAATTTTTGTTAGATTAACCAAAGGGCCGTCAAATAAAATTCGTGCCCAAAGGCGTTTATATGAAATGTAAAGAAAAAAATCTTTATATTATACATACGGTATGATATAAAAGTTGATTTGTAAATTCACTCGAGCTTTTTGTCCGAAATATTTTTTATTTGCACTTCTCATTCTTCGAATCTTCTACATTATTATTATTTATTGATTTCTACTGTAATAAAATAACAGTACTGTAGTAAAAGAATTTACATTATTATTATTAATAAAATTTATTGATTTCTACTATAGTAAAATAATAATATTAACAAAATAACAAACATTTAAAATTAATATTTTATTTATTTGCAAAATATGTTATATATATATATATATTGTAAACATATCTTTACATTAAAAATCATCCTTTACTTATTTACATAATTTTAATTACACAAGTTGCCAAAAAAATTTTAAGCTGATTTTCTAAAAATTTTCTTATTGGTAGAATGCATTACATTAAATTTTTCATAATCACTAGAAGGATCTAAAATATAAATATCTTATATATAATATTTTTTTAATAATTTGATTTTTGATTGTGTAAAATAAATAATAAAATAAAATGTTACAATAATATTTCAAATTTTAATCAGTACATGAGTACATCAATTTACAATGTCATTATCACATAAATTGCATAAATTAAGTATAAATTAGAGTTATTATAATCCTTATAATAAATTCTCAAAATGTCACTTTTATGTCAATATCTTTTTTTGCTTTAAAATTTTTCAAACATGTTGGCATTGCAGTACGTTAAAATTTTTAAATATTAATATTTCCAAGTATTATTTGTTGTTTTCTAGAATTATGTTTAATTTGTATGTTAATTCTTTAATTTCTCTTAAAAAATTCTTAACAATTCGACGAAAAATATTCAGTTAACGTTTTGAGCTTTCTCTTTAGATTAAATTTTTTCTTTTTTTTTTTTAGCATGTTATAATTATCAAAATAAATAAAAATTTGCCTGTATTAAGTCTGAAGAAAATAAAGTCAATAATGTGATAACTTTATATTTTTTTATTCTATCTACTATTGTCTTTATTGTATATAATCAGTGTTGACACAATGAAACAGAATTGTTCCTCATTCATATTGATCATTTTCGTGATAATATTATTGTTCCAATTACCGATTGTAAATTTTGATAGTTACCGTTCGAAATTTATCTTAGAAATTCAAAATACAAACTAAAAAATATTTCTTAAAACATACACCACAAGGTAAAGCTTCGAAAATCACGTAAAAATTCGACGAAGAATATTTCATAAATATAGTTTCATATTAGCCAAATCTGGCACAAAGTCAAGGAATTATTAGAAGATTGAATAAAACACAGATGAAAAACCTGATTAAAACTCAGAAAAAAATTGATACTTGATCAAAGAATCGCAAGAATCGCGTTTATGTTTCATAATCAAGTTTGATGCAAAATTTTGGAGCTGAGTTCAATTCATGAATTTGATATGAAATCAACGAAACACAAAAGTATCAGTCTGGTTTTAAAACTTAAGCGTGGAGGTGAAAAAGTAAAAAAAAAAAAAATAAAAGTTCCCTCTTGGAAATCATAAAAATTCAAACGCAATAAAAAATTTGAATATACTATAGCATCCGGGAAGCAGAATTTTGGATTGAAATGTTTTCATTTTAGAAATATTTTGAATCAGGTAAAGCCAAAAATTGTTGATACCGTATTTGAGCAAAATTCAGATTCAAGTAAGTAAATTATTCATCGAACGTGAATATGCTCAAAAAATACCTTGTTCGATTTTCTAAACAAATGTCGAATGTATGCGTGTGTATATTTATAAATATAATAAATACTGAGTATTCGTTTGTGCTTGATTCGAACTACATAAACACATGCTCACATTTATCGTGAACATGGCCTCTTCTTATCTAAACGCGTTATAAAAGAAAAAAAAAACACATGTTGCCTTTACGGTATTAGATTAACTCTCATTTTTAATCAGCTTTTCTAATTCAAACTAGCTAAGTGAAAGAAACATTTTTATCTTTTAATTTATAAAGTAAAATTTTTATTCTCAGTACTATTTTATTATTTATCGTAACAATAATGACAGAGAGATGAAACAAAGATCAAGTCCAATTTATATTTTTGAAACATCATACATGTATATTACATATATGTTTCAAAATTCTTAACGATGAATTAAAAACATTGTTTCAACTTACCTTTAATTTCAATTACCTTTTATTCAATTTTCCTATATAAAGAGGTAGTCTTAAATTCATTTCATTTGACGTCACAAAATTTAAAATAAAAAAAAGTATAAAAGGATTCTAAATAAAATCATTGATTGCAGATAAAAAGAATATTTGTTTCTATATTTTGTGATACAAGTGCACCAAAAATTGATACTTCTGCACAAAAAATTGATACGACTTTGCCGAATAATTATAAATATGTTAAAAAATCAAATACAGATTTCTATTTATATAAATTTGAATAACTCCATTATTCAAATGGGATGCAAATAATCTATCTTATATAATTTTAGTTTATATAAGAGTTTATTTAATCGGATGTTGATAAAAATTTGACTCAAATAAATGAAATTCTATTGTATTTCTTTTTACACATTTTGATACTATATACCTATGTAGAAAAGAAAACATAAAATTAATATCATCAGTCATCATCTATTTGTTTCTGAAATTGAAGGTTTCAGAAAGTCTATTTTTATCAAGTGTAAGTTGGAAGAATTTACATATATATTATTAAATTTAATACACACATTAAGAAAAATATATACTGTGATTGATTATAGTCGTTTCAGATACGAAATTGGTAGACTTTGAAAGTTTTTAATTATGATTGATTCTTATTTACTTCTTATAGAGCGTTAAAAATTTCAATAATAAAATGCACGCAATAAATTTTTTTCGTCCTATCCTGAAAAATTAAAATTTAAGATTTTTTATATTTACATATTTCTACATAGAATACTATGGGAATTTAAAACAATGTAGTTTAATAAAGTCAGATTTAACTGAAGTGAAAATGTGCATAAGATTCAAAATAATATTATGAAATACAATTTATCGAATGTTCAAATTATTGAGAATAAAATTATTGTTATATTAATATCGAATAATATTTTAAACTTACTCTAATACATGATATTTTTTAGTTCTTAACCTATGTTAGTTTTCCTGGTTATTTTATGTATTTATAATATATATTTTATGTGTCTCTTTTACATAACTGATTGAAAATATATGAAAAAAAGAAATACAGTTAAAAATAGATCTTAACTTCAAGATACGTACTTATAACTTATATTATATATAATACATTTCGAAACTTATAAAATTTAATACCAAAAAATTTATCTCGCTATTAATCTTTATTTGAAGATGCGGTATTATAACGATTTTTATATGGATAATTATTTATATTACATTTTGGATATCATTAAGTAGTTCATCTAAGTCTTTAAATATGTTATGCATTTCAATTTTTAATTTTAACACTAAATGAAAAATTATATAAATCTGAAGCTATAGTAATTTAAATAATTGCAAGTTAAATAATTTATAAAACTAAGAATTCATGCTTGAAATGTATAATATACTGCATCCACAATGAATTCAAATAAACTCGAAACTTTTTAGGTGTTAAAATTCTATGGTTTTTGTACACGGAGTTAAAATATTTTTTCGGGCAAAATATTAAGTAAAAAATAGTGCGAAATGTACAGAGAAAATAGATTTAAATTAAATCTTAATTAAATGTATATCATATACAAAATGTTTTTGAGACTTGAATAATGTGTGCTTCACAATGCTATATAGACAGAAAATAATATCATGGAGCCTCCAAGAGCAGAATCCAGTCGAATGGGAATGTTGTAGAATGCCGGCAAAAACCGCAGACCTCGAGATCATTAGTCTACGACCAAGCTTATAACCCAACGTGGTATTATACCGGGTGAAGTAAAATTTCAGTAAATGGCCACAGATTAAAGTATTTTAGTTACTAAAATTTTTCAGAAACTTCAACGGATACCAGTTACTCGTTCTAAATAAATATATATTTTTCTATGTAATTATTTAAACGTTACGTGTTCAATTATATAATTTGATTATTTTCATCTTTTTTTATTTTATCTATTTCATTTGCAAGGTTTATTTTCTGTAGCAGTATTTGAAATATTTTAATAGTTACCTAGAATATATTTTTATCTATCTTTCTTATTAATACATCATTTGTTTTATTATGTTCATCTTTTCATTTATTACGAATTGTTATATTAAAAAAATTTTCCTAAACAGATATTATTTATAATATAACTTCGGGATATTTTCAAATGAGTTAAAATTGTTACAAAAAAAATTTCATAATTCTTACTAACGTTCTACGATTTTTTATAATTGATAATAGTTTCAGTAGTAGTACTAATAATTTAAATTTGAAAAGTTGCGTTTGTTTTGGAAAGAATAGATATAGTAAGGAGCAAGTTATCAGAAATACAAAACTATAATAGATTAGAAGATATTTGAAAAATTGGACCAGTTTGTAATGCTTAATGATGAAAATTCATAAACAGAAATGCATACAACAATTAATTAACTTACTATCTAGCTATTTAAACATAAATCTTTTCCTAGAAATCTGATGTATTTAAAAAACGAACCAATTCCTAGTGAACATAGTTCAGGTAATTAATTAGTTGCGGTAAAGGGTTTTAAAAATCACTATAACGAAGATAATGAGAAACGTAAAAGCATCATTTCTGAAGAATTTGCTCGTTCTCAGCCTACACGTTCATTTAAGCTGACTTATGCACTTGCGTGTAATTTATGAAAAGCCGACAAATCACATTTACTATATTATCTTATATTCTATGTATTCTCGCTCTCTCTCTCTCTCCCTCCTCCTCCCCCCCCCCACACACACACACTCAATGACTGGTTTTTTATACAAATATAAGAATGGATAAATACATTGAAAATATTAACAAGAATATAGATTTTATTTGAAAAGTACTACAATGATGATTATATTTGAATTACGTCGAATATTCAAAATAATATTCACCGGTGATCACGTATATACGCTACTGTCTACGAAAGTATTTGCAAAATCTAAAATCTTGCCTAGACACTTATCGAAGCAAGTAATTATATGGAGGGGTCAGGCAACTTAATTCCAATGAAAGATTTTTCTATTTTTTTGTTAAAAGTGACTCGTGCCGTATGATTATACGTTGTCAAAACTTTTCAGTGAATAGAACAGTTTAATTGTAATAGTAATTATATTACAGTAATTATGTTATAATGATTATATTGTAGTAATTATATTACGATGATTAAACTCTTCCATCAGACTCCATCAATAAGAGATTACTTGGATAGTATGATTTTCTAACGAGTAGTGACTTCCACTGATTGGTTTCTGAGCCATCCTCAGACATTGGTACTGTTAGAGTTCAAACGAGCAAAAAAACAAACTTGTATCAGTGAGATATCGATAATGACAAATATGTAAGTATGTTGCAATCAAAAGTAAGTAGTCTGTTGTTCTGTCTGGTTGTACAGTCTTTAATAATAAATGTAACTATTGGACAAATATGTATGTTTTATATATTTGCTCGGCTAATAAACCTACTTAGGCATTAATATGTACATATATTAGTATTAGTATAGTACACACTCCATGAGTTCTCAAGTTTAACGATTGGTAGCGACAGTAATGAATGCTTTATGCCAATATATTCTATTTTTTTCTATTATATTTTTTATTTTATCCTCTATTATGAAACCTGTTTCATTCGTTTCAGAGAATTCTTTTATTTGAAGTTAACTGTCAGAAAATAAAATCTTTAACATACATGTGTAACAAATATAATTCTATTCATAATAAATAGAACTCCGTTTATATGAATTTGCCGAGGGACAATTGGAATTCACACAATAGGAGTTCATTGATTTTTCATTCATATAATAGAAATTGTGTAGATTCAGTCAGCAATAGAGATGTAAGAGAACCCGAAAATGTAATATAATATAAAATTGTCGGGATTTTTGAAAATTTCGAAATATTTAAAAAAACCGGAATTCTCGAGAATTTCAAAAAGCCGAATAATATTTCTTTTTTTTAACACAAATTTTAATGAAAAAAAATTGTTGATGTTATCGATTATATTTCTCTCGCAAAAAAAAGAAAAAATAATTTTCCGAACAAATATACTTCGTTTCCAACTTTTTCGACAATCACGAGTCCGGAAATTCTCGAAGTCTACGATACTTTCGCGACTCATCCCGACTATCGAGTTCTCGACATTTTCGAATTTTCGCACATATCTAATCAGCAAGATTTCGTTTAAATTTCTACTTTGAACGAGATATCTCGCGAATTATCTCACTATCTTTATTTCTCCGTTTGTAAGGAACTTATTCCGAAAAATATAGTTTTTCAGCTAATAAGCGTCCTAGTTTTTACTTTGTTCATGATATCGAAAGTTTCATATATGAAAAGATTTTTTATCTCGTCTCTTATGGTAGTCTTTTATTCGTTAGCCCAGGCCTGTCCAACTTACTTCCCCTTCGCGAGCCATGCAAATCTTACAATCCCGATGCCTAGAGCCGATTCCCTTTTCTCCAGCCAGAGCTCTTCTCTTTTTTCCAGCCATTATACAAGCCCCGCTCTCGTTGAATCGAGCCACTACGTGTAAACTAGCTGCTGTTAGTTTGGCCAAAAAGTAATTGCCTTTTTTTTTTGTAATAGATGAACATACATCTGCCAACTAACTTCATTTTAAATTGCAGATTCATTGCGTAATTTGATATCTTGATTGTTCAAGTTCGTTTTAGAGAAAGAAAATGTACGATTTCGTTAACAATTGATTTCAGAATGGAAAATAAAGAAAGAATATTTTCGAGAAAAACGCTGTACAATCTCATAAAACATTATCTGATGTGGCGAAGAAGCCTTAAAACATATATATATATATATGTAAGTCGATTCGGTTGGTTGTAATTCTGCATTCGAGGATCGGAATTTTTTTCAAAATAAAATCTTTTCATTCTGAGGTGTAAAACGAGGAATGATATTATGAATAACTTAAACTCAGAACGATTGGAATATGTTCGCTGTAATCAACGTATAACATCTCATTGTTAATCAATATGCGATTTTTCTTTTCCACCCGTTTCGTTCTATTAGGAGACAATAATCTTCCTCTTAATCTCTTCTCTTTTGAAGAAAGTGTCGGACTCAAATAAACTTTTCGTCATTATCTTATTCTCAATTATCGTCAGCTATTATTCTCAGCTATTCTTTATCTTATTAGTTTACCCTGTTCGTTGTTATGGACCGAGATGTCTCGCATCGTAAAATCGTTTTTAAGATCTTGTGGACATTGTGATATTTCTTGCATTGCAAAATACGTCGAGATGGACGTCGACATGATTAAAAATTTAATGAGCGAAAAGAGAGAAACTATCGGTTGAAAAAATGTTGGAACTTTTAAATGTTACGCCATCGACTGCGCAAGCGTTTAAAGAAAATAGGAGGAATGGTATTGAAACTAGAAATATGGGTGCCACATCAACTCACCGAACGAAATTTTTCTTCCCGTATTTATTACTTTCATTTATTATCACTTCAATGAGTTTCGAATTGAAAAAAAAATATTCAAAAATAGTACTAGGAAAACTACTTTTCTAAGTTAGGCCAGATGCTTGCTGCTCTCCGCTATTATTATCTACATACAGTTTATGCTGATTCAAAATTCATTGATAGGTGTAGATACTTTTCACTATCTTGATTTAACTCTCTGAACTCGATTTGATAATAATAATATTGATAATGAGAAATAAATAATAATATGAGTAAATATAAACGAATAAGTGGAGAAACGGAAGCTTCTTGCGATTTTCTCCAAAATGTAGCAAAAACGAGCAAATCTTTGAAGGACTTTATTTGTCAATTTATCAAACCTTTACACGCTGCCTGCACACGCTCAATTTTGAATTTAAATTTCGAACATTTCTGTATAATACGTATTTACCGTCATCATTATATCATCAGTAACGTATCTTCATCTAGAAATTCATTATTCTTTTGCATGAGAAAAAAAAAAACGATAAAAGGTATAATGCGCAAATAGATAGAAAGTAAGCAGGCTCACAAATTATATATTTATGATGTTGTTTTATTAATTAACGTTTATCAATACATTACATATGTATAAAAACGTTAATTTTACATGACTAATAATTAGATCGCAGCTTTTATGTGAATTCATATTTTCGGAAATAAAATTCGGAAAAGTGGTAAATCGTTTTATGTAATAGAAAAACATTAAATGTTTCAGGAAACATACACTTTGGATATTGTATATATTTTTTTCGTGTTATGCGCAATCTGTGCAATTTTTCAAAATAAATGCATAAATGCATAAAAATCGCCAATTATTGAAGAAAATAATTCTACGCATAATTATGAAGATAAATTATGTATACGCCGATGCTCTAATGAATTCCACTCCTGTTTCTAGTATAATATTTTTTGGTTTTCTGGTATTCTTTCTTCTTTTTTTCTTCTCTCACTTAATCTTCTCCTTTTCTTTTTCAGTTCACCGTGTAATATCTGTTTTAATGTATTTTTTAAATCGCAACGCACAGAATATCAGTATGTTAAATTTTTCATTCGTTCCGTATTTACTTTAAATTTTATAATATATTTTGACATAAGTGAAAGAGATATTTTTTTTCATTTTCAAAAACCCGTAAGATTAACTTATGATTGTAATAATACGCCTAATACAGAAAGAAACTAAAAGTTTGTCTAATGAAAATTTTAAATAAAATTTTTTAATTTTAAAAAGTTTGTCTAATAAAATTAATAAGAAAATTTTTAATTAATTTTTAAAAAATTTTAATTTTGATAATTCGAGGATAATAGTATATACACTATTTTGCTTATCGATATTACAATGTTTCTATTGTATACAGTTGTTTTAAAAAAGTTGGAGTCATTTTCAATGTTCCATGAACCATTTGTTTTTCTTTTTTCCAATCTTCCAAGATTATCATCCGTTTTAAATAATATAATGTAATGAAATAATAATATAACATCGTCTGTTTTTCATCCTTCTTTTATAACTATTACTGATGGTTTATTGTCCAGGGTTTTAGATAATTTAGTCGATAAATTAAGTTCATCACTATTTGTTGGTTTATTTCTCCAGGTTTTAGGTTTATTCCTTCTTCATTTATACAATATCTATTGCTTCAGAGTTTGCTTGCTACTATTCCTAGGTAGATATGATCAAGTGGATTGTCTATTTTCATAGCTAATTGTTTTATCTTATTCCAGGATTTTACTTATAATTACTTACAATCAGTACTAGGGAAAATTTGAATTAGCGTGGGAGAAAATACTGAAAACTGACATATTTTCATAAACAGATATTATTTGAAAATATTATTTAATTTAGTATCTAAATCAAGTACTGTTTAAAAATAGTATTTCATTTAATATTTAAATGATGAATAAATACTATTTATGCTCGGATTAGCAATATAGCAAAATAGGAGTTTTAAAGAAAAACAGATGTCTTGCAAATGTCGCTCGTTAATACGTTCTCAAGATCACATTTCTAAAGATGGATATTTCTTTTAAGTTGAATTTCCGAATAAAAGATTATTTAAATGGTAATACGTATAAAAAATGTATTCTACTTAAAGCAAATAATAAACAGTTAATAATATGTTATACTTATATTTTTTTCACATTTTCAATTGCTTATAAATAAAATAAAAGTTTTATGTCTCGATAAAAATCTACTGCAATATAAAATCTCGGAACAGCTTACTTGCGCTATTATATGAAATATACTATTATTTTATAAAATTCAATAAAATTCTTATTTCACAATAGTAATATATAAATTTGAAATACTATTTCCTTACGCAAATACTATTTGAAAGAAGTACATTATTTATTAAATTCGGTGTCACTCGAGAAAATAGAAATATTTAGTTCTATTTGCTTGTTTTAAAAATCTTTCTCCTCAGTCGCTTGTAATCGCGATATTTCTAGAGTGTGATTCTATTTGAAAAGGATCGTGAGAACGAATAATATATTGTTTATTTGCATGTTACAATCTATTAATATAGAATCTATTAACCGTTTATTTAAAACAACAGCCATTGTTTTTTTACCACTTCTTTTGCATATCCAGTAATATATGTAAATCGTCTATAATTTTGTATTTTTCATACGTGAAACCATCAGTTGTTTTATCGCGAATAGAAAAAATAATTTCAACCGTTTGATTAACAATTCTGATTCGATCCTGATTCTGTCCTGATTTTAACGGACTCATTTCGATTATAAGAAACAATATATTGGCACGATTGAAACGGATATGGGCATTGTTTGAACAAAATATTTGAAAAATAATTATTTAAATAACGCATCGTGAATAAAATAATATTTCATTTCATTTTGCATTTGTATTTGTTTCTACAAATAATTTCTCAAACAGTTTTTGATTTTATATACTTCACTTTCTGCTGGAATTGCTCATTATTATTCTTTTTCAATAAATTAATTCAAATAAAAAATTATTTGAGAATGATTCATTTGATTTGGACCCACGATAAAATTACTTTCCCTGTTATTTTTCAAATAAATTAATAGAAAGGATTCGTTATTTGAAATTGTTATTTTTTATCTTTATCTGAAATAAAATTTATCTAATCGTGATTTGAGTGCATACACATTTGTGCATACTTGCTTCTGTTACACTCTGTATCGCTTATTCGGATTTTATTGGAAAAAATAATATTTTTTATTATTTAGTAGTTAAAAAAAGAAATAATATTTAAGGAATTTATTCATACTTAAAAGAATTAATTCTTGCTTAATAAATATGAAATGTTTACAAAGATATAAAAGTAGTATAAAAATTTCAGATTTATTATTACAATTAATTCCATGTTAGAATTTAGGAATTTTCTTTAATTATCTTAAAAGTGCATTATTTTTGCGTTGCACTTTCGCTAATTCATAGAGTTATGTTATTTAAATCTAAATTTTCATTTCATCTATTTTCGATAGAAATAAGTCATAGATCACTTAATCTTTCTTGTGTTAATTTTGTACGATATAACATAGTTATATAGTTATAACATAGTTGAACATAGTTATGTACGATCGCAGAAACAGGCTTATAGCGCTTTAAAGTAAAGCTCCTTTTTAATCTATTCAAGATACATTACATTCCAGATGTGTAATGCAATTCCTAAAAAAGACGAACTACATGTCGTGTGTATCATAGCCATAAATTGATGTTATCAGTTAGTATTAAAGAACTAGCCATAAAGATAAGATTGTTTCAAGATTTCCCAAATAAGCCAAAAAAAAAAAAAAATTCAGTTTCTGGGCCTTGTCTTATAAAAAGTTTTTCATCTCGAGTAAGTTAACATCGATTTTCTCTATAAACGTATGTCGAGAGATTTGTCATTGGCAAATTTTAAAACGGAATGTCGTATGGCGGTAAAATCGTTGTCGACCCATATGAAATATATATTACGTAATATAATACGTAAAAGCCGGAAAAAATTATTTTAATGTTATTTATATGCTCAACTACGTTATAATATACATATATAGGTCGTTGAATTCATTTTACGACAGCTACAATATTATGAAGTCAAAAATACATTTTAACATTTGAAAAGAAACGAAGATGACCCTAAGTTGAGAAAAGAAATTTTTGTTTTTAAATTTTATACGTGGCTTTTGCAGACGTGTGCCAATTAGTTTTTGTCGGAAATATTTTGTTCTCTGACAATCGGAAATATGTGAAAAATCGCTACGGCTCTTGTGTACTTGTATCAAAAAGCTGGAAAAAGCGATTTTTTGCGTATAAATTATACTGAAATGATTTAAATTATTATTTTAATACAAAATATGTAGAATTTGGTTTTTTCAATGACAAAATATATATTTTAAGAACATTTTCCTATTTTCATCTAAATTATAAAAATTATATCTAAATATTAAATTACCTATAAAACTTCGATATTATTCGTCGCTGCAAAACGACTTCTTAGGTCAAGTGTAACGCCAGAGAATTCAATAATAGTCATTTATTTACGAGCTTTCAAGATCATCGTTACTTTTTTGTGATTAATCCACATTTATTCTCGTACAGTGTGAAAACGACCTATAGAACTGTACCATTCCGATTATTGATTTTTGAGATATTTGCGTCTAAATGTAATTGAAATTTCTTATCGCACGTGGCATCGCAACACACTCATTCGCACGTCACGGAAATTAAATAATCTGTGTGAGATTATACACATTGTCAATCACATATACACAATTGTTTAGAAGATTCCAACAGTGGATTGCAGTGAACAACCATTATTTTGAATACTTGTAGCCAATCAATTGATTCAAAGATATTTCTCTAATAATAAAAAGAAATAGAAATTGATCCTTTTCTGATACTGTTTTTAGAAAAATTGAAGCGTATAAGTTTTTCTTTCTTGTAAAATAAGATTTTGGCGTTGGTTTATTTACTATATACCTATCAGTAAAAATACCCATTGTTTTACTGGAAGATTTCCACCACAATAAATTGCTCCGCGTATTTATGAATTTCTTTTGCAAATTGATTTCTGCAATTCGTACGTCAAAAAATAACAGAAATGTTCAGGTTCGTTTGTTGCGCGTGTACACGTGTATTATTGGGTTGACTAAAAGTAATTGCGTTTTTTTTTTTTTTTTTTTTTTTTTTTTTGTAATAGATGGACATACATGTGTATCTTAAAATGTAATTAACTTCATGTCAAACTGCAAATTCATTGTATAATCACCTGATTGTTCAAGTTTGTTTTAGAAAAAAAATTGCACGATTTCGTTAACGATTATTTATTTCGGCGTCGATTTCGAAATGGAAAATCAGAAAGCAATATTTTCATCGTATTTTAGTGTAATATATTTCACTATAGTCATTGCAAAGAAAACTGACGCGACGTGTTAAAGTTTTTAAAAAAAACTTTTTCGATACACTTTAGCTTTTCGGGCGACATTTTCTTATAGTTGCATGATTTTCTTACAACTTTTGTCGTATTGCTTATTTTTTTATCATTCATTTTCTTTTTCTTTTTAGATATATTTTTTGTCCAATTTAATTGATTATAATTTTAACGTTTAATAATAGTGTAATCATTCTTTCTAATCAAGATTATCTTGAACATATGTTTCATTTCTTTACACTAATTACGTCACTTCTTGCATCGTTCATTAAAATAGCATGACTTGTCAAAAAGTAACGAATGATTGTCGTTACTAAAGAAATGCTTACAATCAAATATTTGCTGCATTCTGTTGTGAAACATAATTCTATATAGCAATTGACAAGCAAAACATTGTCGAAGTTTACATAATTTACATAATATATCTGGAATGCTCCATAGAATTCTGCAAAGTTTCAGATGCTCAATTCCAAGACATTCCATAAGCTTCTTGTATTTTCTTTGAACACAATTGATAATAATTCATTAAATACATGATGTTTGACATTAAATCGTGAATATCCAAATACAGAAAATTACCACTTTTCGATATTCGAAGATTGTCAATTTCGACATTTTATATTATCTTATGACATAATATCGTTCGTACGGCGCCATGAACAAAATGATTAAATTAAATTAAATTCAAAGTTGAAAGCGAAACTCTCTAATAAGTTCTGCGTAGTGCTCATTCTGAATAGTTAAGTCGAACAAATATCGAACATCTTTGAGTTGCTGACCAGCTTCTCGCGTTCAATAAAATTTAAATGTCGAGTCGCAACGAGGCATAGTTACAATTCCAATTCGAGGGTATTTCCTGCGACGTTTTGCAATTTTTTGGTTTGAACAACCAAATTCTAAAACATTGCCGTTCTATACATTTTCAACGCAGTCTGACACTCGTTCCACGTAATTGTGCTTAATTCGAATAAACACTATCTATAATTCATTCTATATTCTTTTCCTCGTTGAAAATAAACAGCAATTAATACTGCGCTAAATACGCCAAATACAATGAGGCTAGAAATGTAATATAAAGATTGTACATATATATCTTCATTTCTATGACACGTGTATGAAATATAATTTAACATTGTAAGTATCAACTACTTCGCCAGTCGATCTGTCATAACGTCGAATTAATTTTTTTCGCATAATTTTGCACGAGAGAAGAGATTTCGAATTTTTATCACTTCGCTTTGTTTAATTGGAACATTCTCATTGATTTCAATCGTTGTCAGCGTTATTAGCGTAACGACGACGAGAAGTTCTGTTTGCAGCGAGACTTTTTGTCGAGAATATTCTCATTTATCAGCAGCTTTCACGACTGTACTTCGCTTCGAGTTTCACACGAGCTTACCCTGGCCTGTAAGGGTAACTCTGAAGAGAGAGTAGAAGTGGTCATGGTACAGGCACACTGACGTAAACGTGTCCGACCTAGTATAAATAGGTTTGCTTCTTGCTGGCCTTAGTTAAACAAAGTTCCACCAAGCCAGGAAGCAAGCATCGGCAAGGCGAGGCACGGGAGGAGAACATTACCAATGCCGCAGCTTCTCTTAGCAGTGCTATTGCTGCCTCTGCTGCTATCGCTGCTGTTGCTGCTATTACCGCTTCTACCATTGAAAACCGGCAAACGCAAAAACTATTAGCTTCGTCAGAGCTTCGGAACAAGTACCTGCAATGTATACAGGGTGTCGTTATTTCGTCATCAGTTCCGCGTTGTCAAAAGAGATTGTAATCGTCGTGAAGATATTTCTAAACTGTGCAAAAGATCTTTCTCCTCTGCATTGCTTTTTGCAGTGTATAATAGCTTTTTGAATTTCATTTCCTTGCAAAGGAACGACTTCTTTCGCGCCAGAACAATCTGTATACTTTTGTACACCTTGCCGCGTGCTTTTCGGATCTTTAAATTGGAATATAGGCCTTAAACGTTGTTGATTTCTGTCGATTTTTCGCGAGATCTACCTTCGCGCAAAAAGAATCAGCGTTAAAAAGTATTGAAGATATATATTTATTGAAATTTAACTCCGATTCGAGTCTTGAAAATTTCAACAAAGTATATTTCCATATGCCGTGATCTTTTCCCATTGGGATCAAACGAATCGCTTGAGCTACGGTAAATTTGTAAAAATTGAATGTGCTCAACACTATAAACAACATAATCGTGAACACGACGTGAACGTCATTAACACTTTAGAACTACCACACCAGTCAAAATGACTGGTTTTACAATTTCATTTTAAAATTTCTATTT
>WIUT01000143.1:0-62687 GCA_010645135.1 Tetragonula clypearis
ACCGCTCGCTCTCGCACGCAGTATATACTCGACACACACACATACACAAACACACACACACACACACACACACGTTTTCACACTGCCTACTTAATTAATTGGGCCTTGCAACGTTATTACAAACATATTTAATCTCTTTCTGCGTTCTTTACGCGTACACTTCGTTAGGATATCATTTTGAAAATGAAAAGCGCGAAATTTATCATTCGGTATCGTTCGATTCTTTCAATGATTTTCCCTTAGAGGAAAAGAAAAGAATTCGAATTGAATTGAAAAACATGGGGTTTCATTACAATAATTACTGACTGATTGTTGTTATACTCGCCTTGGAATGTACGAAAAGAAAAGGAGGAGCTTTCAGTCGCAGCTTCGAGAGAAATAACAATGATCTGATAGATAAGTACACTTTGTATAATCTCTTCCCGTAAACTGTGAGGACTTTTCAACTGTGTGTGACGAGGCATTACATTTCTTTCTTTTAATTTTCATATCTACAAGTCGTCTTAATTTTCTAAAGAAAAAAAAAAAAAAAAAAAAAAGAAAATCTTACACCGTAGTCGTTATTAACCGTGCGATTTCGAACTCTTGAAATCTCTCTTCGCTGGAATGGAATGTTAACAGTTTGCTCTTTTTCTTTTTTTCCTTTTTTCGTTAACAAACGAAGGAAACAAACAAGATCGCGAGATTATACAAGAGAAAATAATTTCTCATCCCGCGAACGTAACAATTTCCTCCACGTTCGGTGAAGGATTCTCCTACCCGAATTTCCTTACTCGCTAGATACTCGTGTTCGTTAAAATATTTACAGCTTATCGTCTAGCGCTTAATCTCTCTTAGAAATTAAATGTCGTTTTCTTCTTTTTTTTTCTTTTTTCACGTTCTTCGATACTGCGATAGTATCAAACGCACAGCACTTTTTCAGAAACATTCTTGTATTCTTGCTGAATTTTCCTTCCGCCGTCAACGCCATGTCGTTCAACTTTTCAAGATCAAATTGAAATTAAACTTCTTCCCCGGTGTCGCGCAATTTTATTTCTTTTCCTTTTTTTTTTTTTTTTTTCTTTTAGACACGCTAAGAAATGCAATTTAAACACAGGCAAGAGCGGAAAAGAACAGCGGACAGATATGTATATCAAAAGTTTGCCATGTCTTCTTTTTTCTCCACTGTCTGTCGATAATTGAACGTAGGTGAAAAAATATATTCCGAGGTAACAATGAGAAATTGAGAGGGATCTTCAAACGCGATTAAAAAAAAAAAAAAAAAAAAAAGAGAACAATACAAGGTAATACATTGGCACAGATATTTTGTTGAATGATAATCGTTGATAATAATTAATGAACAAAAGTGAGAAAATTTCCACTAAGGAGAAACCTGGTCGATACGTCGGTAGAAATGGACGATAACAAAATGGCCGGCATATAATTATTCATGAGTAATCGTATACGTGGTAGGATGATCCATATTTATATTTATCCTAAATTCATCTCACAGCGTACGTTAAGTCGACAGGTCGAATCACTCTGAATACAAAAAATTGACAGTTTCGAGTCTTCTTTTCTTGCGATTCCGACATACCTTTCATTTGATAAACAGACACGCCGTAAATAGGTCAGCCTTTCTTCTGTATTTGTTGCAATTGGCGCTTAGAAAAGAAAATAAAAGAAAAGAAAGAAGGAAAAAATTTGCCTCTCGTCGAATCTGATCAATGTCAACGTCTCGCGCGTGTCGAGCCTTTACAAATTCGCATCGTTATGATGAGTTATCGTCGTCATTTTATACATCCGGAAATATAAAAGTTTATCGAGCAAGTGCACGTTTCCCTCTTTTAGCAGAGTTTAAACTATTAAAATAGAATTGTCACCTCGGCGCTTCGTAATACTTCCGTTATTAATTTACGAGACTGTTAATTGGTTCCGAAGATAATCTTTCTACGTCGTTGAACGAACACTTCAAAAGTGTAGTTTTGTAGTCTGGGAAGCGTTCTTTCTAAACGGCGCCGGTGGTAGTGTTATTAGAAATTCGCCGATCTAGCTTCAAGTATTGATAAAATATATTACCTAGGCACGACGACGCATCATCTAAAAACAAAGAAATAAATTAGAACAACAGACAGATTTGAGAGATTTGCGAACGTGCCCGCGGACGCGCAGTACAAATTGTCTCTGTGGTAGTACGTCGCTGGTGGATGTTCGTCTCCTGGCTTGCAACCATCGTGTTTCTCCTTCAGTTCCGCCTGCAAAGCAGACAGAGAAGAAGAAAGAAATATTAGAACAGATCTTAGCCTGCAGAACTGTACAGAAACGAACAAAAGTGTTGTAGTATCGATGCTTTGAAGGTGTTTAAAAGGTATTTGCGAAACAATCTTTGTTGGATTTATTTTAGAGTGAGAAATGCCTGCTTTATCGACCTCGTGCTCTTTTTTTCTTTTTGCGAGGATACCTTTTTCTCAAAAAATCGTAAAAATTCGAACACGCGTGAAAGCGCTGAAAGATTTCCCTCCTGACTGAACTGATCGTCGTTTTAAAAATTGTAGTCATCTTTTTCACATCAACCCGTCAACACTTGAACATCAGGATTAAATGACAAGAGTTGAAGAAATTTAACTTTAACGTTCGAACTTCGATAAAACAGCGAATGAAAATTCGCGCAACAAGCTTTGAGAGGTCATTGTAAAGAGGACACTTCAATCTTCGAGATCATGATATTTAATATAATAAGATTTAATATAATAATCTTATTAATATTATAATAAGATCATGATTTTTTTAATACTTTCAGAAGTATTTGAAGTTTTACAATTGTCGAGGACAAAAGCTATCCCTGCTAGCTACATGGTGTGAAAATATTTTTGGAAAAAACTAACGTAGCACTGTCAAAGCTGAGGCCTCACACTGTCAAACGAAGCCAACTGGACTGTTATACGTTTTTTCTTCAATAAAGCTGCAACGGTTTAAATTATGGATGATTTTTTTCATCACATACGTATCTCTGTATTTTGAGTTTATATCTGTGATCTTATAGATATAAACTCAACTACTATCTTGAGTCACATCTATGATATTTTCTCACCTGGCAAATGTCTTTGCACGGAGGACAAATTAGAGCACCCTTGTGGAGCCAACCATTTTGCATTATTCTAATGGCTATTTCCTGGCCAGCATGATAGCACGTGTATGTGTAATTCGCAACCTGTAAAACGACGTAGGTTTTTTATAACTTAAAAAAAGCGACGCAATTACATCGTTCACATTGTTACAAACTGCTGAACAGTGGTCACGGTGTGAAACATCGAAATCAATCTCCAACAATTCATCGCAGAAGATGGCTCTCGTTCATTTTGTCAAACGAGAAAAGACGCAGTGAATTGGGACCATATCGGTCAATGAAAAAGCCGACAATTCGTCGAGAATTGAAGGATTTCTTTCATTTAGAGGAACAAATCCCTCGAATTGAATATTCCTTTTAACTGAATTTCATTCGTCGAAACGAAACAACAAACATCGTAACAAACATTGAGAAAAATTAGTGAACTCCAGTTTCATGGTTAGATAAAACGTGACTAAAGATCCACTCTATGATGGGGAAGATTTTCAGAAGTAGATCAAAATCTGGCAACTTGCCATTGCAATTGCGGCTGTCAGATACTTCTGTAATAATCAATACACGTACGACGTACTGACCATTATATGCAGTCTACCAGCCTCGCATATATACTGATAACACCCTGAGCCCCAATGTTGCCATTGCCGAGCCTGTTTGCAAGTCCTTTCCTCCCACATTTGATTCGTGTGATCGAAGCACCTTGAATGTGGCCCGTACTTCTCCAGTGCGAAATTCTTGTCCGGATCTGGCGAATGAAAAATTCGAATTTGTCACTGTTAATCGTTTCATTTTCTTCTTACTCAACGTTTGTTGAACATTTATATTCAAATTCATCGAAAGCTTCCCTCTCGTTATTATCGAAAAAGTATCGAATTTCTACTTATCGTTTGCCAGGCAACTTACGCGGATTGTTCTCCTCGTAGAGACAATGAGACCCTCTGACTACTATGTTCCGAGCTCTCCATGTAAACTCTTGAATGTACGGACAATAATCAGCCAGAGATACCGAACCGCCATAGTATTGTTCCTCGCCAGCTGCCACGTGGGGAATAGAGTCAAAGTTCTGTAGAACAGAAGAGAACGTCGATACTTTTTTTCACAGTAAACAATTTCCCACAGTGATAATACAAGTAATTTAAACACTCACATTTTTACTATAAAAAAATACTTTTTTTTTTGCAATAATACTTGTTCTTGTACCTGGTATTTTTTAGGCAACGGCTGCGGGTATTTAATCAGATTGCACAACGCCACTGAACTTCGATCGTCGGTGCACTCAGTTTGCAACGGGTCCTGCTTCACCTTGTTGCAGAACGGATGGATGGACTTCCCTCTGAAAAAGAACAATTTACATTACATGAAAAATGTATTGCGTGTGCGAGTGATATTTATTTCAGAGGCAAACGCGGCTGAACGTGAGTATGAAAATATACGTACGACAAGCGGGACGATTTAGAAGATATCCACTCCTTGCACGACTTCATCGAGAAATGGCAGCCAAGGTTCTTCCCCCATCCCAATTCTTGGGCCATTGAGTAATTCGCGCTGTACCATCCAGTGTCCTCCATAAGGGCGAGGGTTATCCTCGAGTAAACGGGATTCTGCGTATGCGTCCCCGTCATTGCTTCGTTCTGAGACAATTAAAATGAAACTATGAAAAACCGGTATGCACGTTAGATTCTATAAGTTAAAGAAATATTTTCTTAGCCTCAATTATAATATTTTTATATTTATATTCTGTATATTCAATATACTATATGTTCATGTTCCATATTTCCAGACCTATTTTTATATTTATATACTATATCTATTATGCTATATGTTTTCTCTATATTCTATATATTCACATATTACACTCTACGGAACATTCTACATATTTCTATATTAAGTTGTATACTAAAAATTAGTATATATTAGATTCTAGAAACTAAACAAATACTTCTTCCTTCGGTTACATTTACAATATGTAAGTACATCTATATTCTATATATCTGTTATACCGTATTCTGTACATTTATAATATTTCTATACCAACTATCAAAAATCAATATATATATATTAGATTCTAGAAATCAAAGATATATGTATTGTCCAGTTATATATATATATATATATATATATATATATATGTAAATATATTTATATTTATATCCTATACATTCATTATATTTATCTATCAACTATCAATGTATATTAGATTCTAGAAATCAAAGAAACCAAAGGAATTTCTTTGCTTCAAATTATATTGAAATTCCATGTATTAAATTACGTTTTATGGAACTATTAAAAATTAATATACATTACATATTCTAGAAATCAAAGAAATGTTTCTTTGCTCAATTATATTTGTAAGTATATTTATATTCTATGTATTTATTATATCACATACTTATATTCTATATTTAGAATATAATACATTTTTATAGAATATATTATATTCTATAAAAAATATATTTACAGAATATAATATAATATATTATTATATTAAATTAATTAATATATTAAAAATATATTTATAGAATAGAATAGAATATATTACATCACATATTTATATTCTATATATAGAATATATTATGTTCTATAAAAATATATTTATAGAATATAATATAATATATTAATATATTAAATAATAATAATTAATATATTAAATTAATTAATATATTAATATATTAAAAATATATTTATAGAATAGAATACAATATATTACATCACATATTTATATTCTATATATAGAATATAATACATTTTTATAGAATATATTATATTCTATAAAAAAATATATTTATAGAATATAATATAATATATTAATATATTAAATTTATATTTAATACATTAAATTAATTAATACATTAAAAACATATTTATAGAATAGAATAGAATATATTACATCACATATTTATATTCTATATATAGAATATATTATGTTCTATAAAAATATATTTATAGAATATAATATAATATATTAATATATTAAATAATAATAATTAATATATTAAATTAATTAATATATTAATATATTAAAAATATATTTATAGAATAGAATACAATATATCACATCACATATTTATATTCTATATATAGAATATATTATGTTCTATAAAAATATATTTATATAGAATACAATATATAGAATAATATATATAATATAATAATATATTTATATAGAATATAATATATAGAACAATATATATATATATATAAATAAATATAAGAATGAATATATATATATATATATATATATGAATACAACTATTATATATATAATACCACTTATTATGTATATTTATATATACTTATTATACTATTATGTACATATAGTTGTATTCATTCTTGATTTTCCATGATGGTTTTGTTTTCATAGTTCACGCGAATTTACCTCGAACACTCGTTTCTCCCAATGCGTTAGAGCGGTGCCATCCTCCCCTTGGTCCTCCAGCTCCGCGCCCTCCAGCTCTGGACAATTGAAATGAGCCTGGACCTCGGCACGAACTCTCGGCGTGACTATCATTTGCATTGACCTCTCCACGTATCCACCGTGTACCTGCCAATATGGCCTGACCACGGTCTTGATCGTGTTGTCACTCCACTGATGCGTTTGCAATCTATGCGTGTAATAAACGAGCATGAAGCGTTTATCGGTAGATAAAGTGACGGAAGGGCATTGTGACTGCGGGTGGAATACTAACGCGGGAGCAGTCGTCGCCACGATTCTTTTTCAGGCATTTCCGATCATTTGACGAAAGTGTAGAAGACTGCGAAAGAGAAAAAGAACTGCGGTACGGTTTTCTTTTCCTTTTTTCTTTTTTTCTTTTAATCGCACTAGACATTTCAGAGTTCAGAAAAAAAAAGGTCTTGCAGCTGGTGGTCGAGAATTGAACCTGACGTTCAGGTGAACCTTGAACTTTGAAATTCGAAATGAATCGAATGAAACTTTGTCGTGGAGAGAAGTCAGATTCGATCAGAGTCAGTATCTTTTTTTTTTTTTTTGGAAATCTTTCTTTCTTGCACCAGTCGAATCAGATTTATTAATATTCAACGTGTAACTTTTACGACTCAGTTTTGTTATATTTTTTTCCCCGTTCGTGTCGAATTTGTGACTGTGATAATAACACCGTACAGTGAAAAACACACGAATAATTCTTTTCAAAAATTGTGCGACAATTCGATGGTTTCTCGCGAGTGCAGGAAAATTGCAAAAAGAACTTAGAATGCGCTGTATAAAAACACGCGATAAAGATTCCTTCGCAAAGTTGCTCAAACAACTCCGATAACTCTTTCACAAACGCGAGAGGACATCGAGACCGTGTCACAATCGGTCGAGACTACGAATTACCGAAAAAAAAAAAAATTGTTGAAAAAAATAGTTTCGCAACACCGCGAAGACTTCTGAGCGAGCTTCGATATCATTATGTGATTAAAACTTATTACCGATGGGCGGGGCACTTTCGTAATTGTACAGAGCCCCGTCCTTCCTCGGCAGTGACGTCTCTCCCGAGGAGACGCAACGTGATATATAAAAAAAAAAAGAAAAAACCTCGTTGCAACTTCTACCAATATCCTCGGCCAGTTTATAAAACCTTTAACAAAGCACGGCCGGGCAGCACAATACCGGCGGAGGAAACTCACGGGAGAAAGAGAGAGATAGATCTCTCTCTTTCTCTCTCTCTGAACGCGAACCGGTCCGGATTCATTTCGTTTAACATTGTCCATTGTGTGCGGACGGGTATAAAGCTTACGAATGATATATCCGCGGAGAAGGGAAGCTTAAATAACGAAAGAAAGAACGAAAGAGCACGTACGTGGAAGAAGCTCACGGTCAGATAGACTCCGTGGATACCAAAGAGTGGGAACCGGAAGGTGACGAGAAGGGATGGGAGGGAGGGTTAGGATCGCCTGCTAAGCTGCAAGTCAATGCAAGGGAAACGTCAAAAGGAGAGGAACAAAAAAGAAAAGAAAAAAAAAAGAGAGAGAGGAACGTCGGGTAACGCAAAGTAACGCGTTCGCCTGACACGGCCGGAACCTGTTCGTTACGGTTCGTCGACTCGGATAGAGCCGAAGAATACCCCGGGAAACACGGAGGAATTTTCCAATTTTAAAGGCAGATACATCGACGTCAGAGGCCGAGAGAAGATACGTGATGGGAAAGATCTACTCGGGTAGAGAAAGAAACACGTGGATAGACAAAGGGACATCATTGCCGGGTGATGGATCGTCGAACAAAGCGATGCTGTTGCTATCGACGCAGGCTACACACGCGAGGGGACCGTTTCCTCGCAAGATGCCCTGGTATACGTGGTCCAAAAGCACGCTCGACGAAAAATTGTCCGCGTTTTAAACTGTTCCGTATGAATGTATCAAGTTGTAAATACTCTCTCGTGATATACATAAATATATTGCACATTGTAGGCACTTTATAGTACATGTACACTTTGTATATAAAAAAAATCTATACTTTGTGCGTGCGTGTGTGTAAAGTATAGATTAAACGAGAGTAGCTTGTTTTTGTTACACGATTTATATATATATATATATATATATATATAATAAGCTGGTCTTGTTTTAAAGTACGAAATTTTTACGTTAGTTCTTTTTGAAGATGTTTCTCACATCTGACGTGTAGCAAGTGGAAACACAAAGATAAAATTGTTAACAAAAAACTCGCTTAGGTTTCAGTTTAGCTTTAGGATCAGGTTAGGTTTAAATTTAGATTTAAGCTAGATTAGGTTAGGTTGGGACTAGGATTTGAACATTAGGATTAGGTTAGGTTTCAATTTAGCTTTAGGATCAGGCTAGGTTAGACTAGGTTAAGATTTCTGAAATTTTTATCACTCAACTGCGACGTTCAATATTTGATAAGATGGCGGAAAGAAGATTGCTCGCGCAGCAAGCTTCATTTAAGCGGGATTTATCTGAAAAGGAGAGTTTAATCTTCAAGGTTGCGGTAGATTTCGTGACGCGTAGTGTCGAAATATCTTTGGGATCAAAGGAACAAATGGAGCAAATTTCTAGGTCTCAACTAGAGACTTCACGCTTCGTGACGAACGGACACGCGGTTTTATCAAAATTCGTCGAAATACCGTGAAACATTGACATACTCACTTCTCGTTCAACATCGGTTTCCCCGTGTCGCTTCTCCTCGGGGTTCTCGGCTCGCCGTTCTCGTCCCGATAGAAGGCGTACAAACTCACGGAGAACCCTAAGGCGTGCAGTATCTCGTGTTTCACCGTGCTGAGCAACGTTTCCAGCTCCTGCGGCTTCGTGCCGATGCTTTTCGGGCAGAGATTTGCGTGGCCGGCTATCGGCCTGGAAAACATCGAGCGAGCAAGTTCAATATTTGACCGAAAGTTCGACACACACGTTGCTACACAATACACCTATAGAATAACGTGACAAAATTATATAATAAAATTGTACAGGTGTTTATATCATTAAATAAAATTACACAGGCATACAATAATTTTCTGTAAATTTTTTCGCGTCTTCTCTTCGCGTAGTCTAATCCTAGAACATAACCTAAACGAGCAGCCGCGGTTTAATTGTAATTAACAGCGTCGTGGAGAGAGAGAGAGAGAGAGAGAGACGAGAGCAGGCAAATAATTTACCTGTCCAACGCTGCCTCTGTTTGGCAATGCGCTGCGTAAGCCACGGTTAATCCTTTATGGCATCTTTCAGTTTGCATGGCGGATACGTAGAAGACAAAATCAGCGCCATCTATCCCGGGCCCTGCCTTGCTTCCCTCCGCTATGCCGCAATTATGGCCGGTCGCGTTGCACGTTCTGCAAACCTGATCGTTAAGTAAATCCATTACATTCCGCTTCTTCCCCTGCCGAGTGTGCTGCAAATAATTCTGTTAATTCTCGCGAAGCGTATGTCTGCGCGCTCGAGCAACTGCAATTTGCAGCGCGCTAGCTCTCCAGAGTTTATTGTACCCTTTTTTTCTTCTTTTGCAACTGTCAGTATCGTACAACAAAACTGGCGTAATTTTGTCAAGACCGTCTCATTTGTCAACTGTTCCGACAATCATCGGGTCGTTGTTTTACTTCTTCTTCTTTTTTTTTTTTTCTCGAGAAAATCGACTTTTATCAAACGACGCAGAAATTGTAAAAAACATTAGAAACCAAACCGGACCGAACGTTGACCGCGATTCTTTTTTTTTCTTTCTTTTTTGACGGTCAGTGGTTGATCATCGTTTTGAAGATTGAAATGTTGCTTTTGAAAACTCGCTGTACGAGAAGATCTTTCCCACCATTTTATCGAACGTTGAACACTACTGGTTAAAATGTTGAATTCTTCGGGAACGTTAAATGTGAGAAGAAGATCATGCAACGCGTGAATTTTCTTTTCTTTTTTCACACGCACACGCACAGAGTCAGTTTAAATTGTCGATTTTTCATTTGTCGAAGCTCGCCGCCGAGAAAAAAAAAACGATTAGATACGATTCAATTGGACAGTTGAGAAGATCGATAAGTGAAAACGATTGAACTGACTTACGTCAAGGTGATCCTCCGGCACGACTACCTCGCCGCACATCGTGGTAGGTCGACAGGTGTCTATACAGTGGGTGTGATGATCTTTGACGAACACCTGGCTACTCTCGCATTTCCTGAAACACGCAGCAGAGTGCATCCGTGTGAACAAATCGCGTGCATAACGCATCGATTTTTCGATCCAATCCCGATTCGCAGATATCCCGATTTGCGTTCGAGCTTATACGTTAGGAACGAGATCGGCCACCGAATCTATCGTGATCTGGAAACTTTTCAGTAACATCGATCCGATACACTTTTGTGCGACTATGCATGCACGCTAGGACACGTATATATGTATGTATGTATGTATGTACGTAGCGTGCATCGGGAAAGGAAATACGCTACAATAGAGGCAAGGATAAAACGGACTCTTGGGAGAAACCGACATCGATGGTATAAGTACACTCTGTTACGTAAATGTAAACTGTTCGCGATCGAGACGTAGAGAGAAAAAAATATCGTATTATTCCTGGTGTTTTGGATTTTTTAAAGTTTCCCGCGCTTCCGCGAGACTTCAGAGAAGCTGTCCCCCTTTGTTTCTTTGTCTCTTTTTCCATTTTCTTTCGTTTCGTTACATTTTGTTTCGTTGCATTCTCCCCCCCCCCCCCCCGAGAATGCGCTTAGGAACGAAGACGAAGAATCCACAGAGATGTTCTCTCTTACTCGTTTCTTTTGTTATTATTATTATTATTTTTTTAAATTTTATTTCGTTGCATCGACGAAGAATCCACAGGGATGTTCTCTTACTCGTTTCTTTCGTTATTATTATTATTTTTTTCTTTAATTTCATTTCGCTGTATTTTCCCGAGACACGTTCAGCAATCTGAAGAATCCAGAGAAGTTCTCTCTCATTTGTTTTTTTCTTTTTTCTTTTTAATTTCATTTCATCAATATTTATTTTTTATTGTATTTTTCGCGAGATGTATCCAGGAACGAAGACAAAGACCTCACAGAGAAATTGCCCCCCCCCCCGCTTTATTTTTATTGCGTATTATTTCATTAATTTTATTGTATCTCCCCGAGATGCATTCAAGAACGAACAGCCCCCCCCCCCACCCGTTTGTATTCTTTCATTTTATTTTTTATCATTGCATCCCGAGAGTGCAAGTAATGTGAAGACGACTTTCCGATCGACGAATTCGAGAAAGTGCAAGTGAACGAATTGAAGGAAAGTGACGAGAGGAGTCGCTTGGCTCGACGAGTTTCCCAAATCTTTATTCTATCGTGAATAAAGAGGCGAAACGGAAATGGTACGGATTTAAAAGATTCAAATCGATTATCAATCAATGAGACGGTAGCATAGGTAAAGTGGACGGTCTCGAAAGTCTCGGTGTTCTATCGAACACGCGGCTGATCTAATTTCGCAGTACGTAATTTCAGATATATATCGCGTTTCGTTAAACACGGGTAGCTTCGATCCTCGTTTGAACCAGACTTTTTCAACCTTGCACGCGACGAGAACTTTCGAAATCTAGAAATTCGACCGAACTATCGGCGAAAAGTCACTATACCTGTTATATACATACGAGCATATATATTTGCACAGGATGTTCTCAAATGCACGTACGACGTAACTCGTCGATAATTTAAAACGAACAACTTAGTCTCGTTTCAAAATGTCTGCGAAGCCTGTGTTTCGAGGTAGCTTTTGTTTTTCTTTCGAAAATGATTTTACGTTCGTAAGAGGATTGAACAATCTTTTTTTCGCAGCTAGATCTCCATCGTGATTTCGAAACAGATCGATCTCACCGCTTACTTGCAATTAGTAAGAGAAATCAACAGACTGAGAGGGTACAACTTACGCACGGCGAGGAAATTGTAGTGGAGGGGATAGATGCAGTGGAGGGGGTAGCGCTGGGAATCAGAAGAGTGGGGGAAAGGGCCCGCGAGCCGCCAGTTAGCAAGCTTTGATCGTAAAGATTCAAGTCCCTCATTTACAAGTGTACTGCTTAAAATTTGTCGCAAGATTTTTTCCCTTCTTCATAATTTTATTTTATCAAGCTCTGAATCTTTGGATCAATTTCGTCCTAGCGTTTTCGAAATTCGAAAAGAATCGTGCAGCGAAAGTTTTGACGGGAGGGAGGGAGGGGGGGGGGTCTTCAATTCATCTTCAAGACCAACAATGGATCCAGTTGCAAAAGGAATTTCTTTTTAATGTCTTCACACGACCTTTGCACAAATTTACAAGTGTAAAACATAAAATGTATGATCACTTTCGAAGAGAGGAAGCTCACTGTCAAAGTGCAGTGAGCTTCGCTCTTTAAAACAATGCCAAGCTGTACAATCGTTTGTGTTTCCTCCTTTCATTTTCTTTTCCTCGGTTGTGACGTCCATTTGTTTAAACGATCACGTTTCACGGACCTGTGCCAATTTAAATTTTTTCATTATCGTTACGCTCCTGCTCGCTAGAAGATACGTACGAGGAAAAGAGAAGAAAAAATTAATTTCACCTCTCTCGAACCGTTACGCGAGAGGCAAATTGGCCCCGTCCCTTCTCCCCACCTCTGCTTCGGGCAGAGAAAACGAGAAAACGCGTGTAATTTTCCCCTTCGAATGACGTTGTACCGGTATCAGCAGCTTCCCCCCCCCCCCCACCGAAGCCACTGGAAATTGCAAGATTTCATTTCGAGAGCCACGGGAACGTCACCGATGAAAAAGACAGCCGAAATCTTCCCCTCTATCGCTCTTTCTAACTGGCATGGAAAAGCAAGAAAATAAACGACGAATCGATGTGTTTCATGGCAGAGGGGGGGGGGGGAGGGGGAGGGGAAGGGGAACGGAGAAGGTAAATTGATCGGGAACCGGTTAAATATTTACGAAAAGAATTTTTCCTCACCTCCCCCCCCCCCCTCCTGCCCAATCGTCGTACGAACTAACACAGCGCACAGGGGATTTTAAGGGCTGTTACGTTATAGCGTATGTATATATATATATATATATATATATATATATTGAAACCGTAAATCCAAGGTGAATTTAAAGGTACATCCGCGAAACCTGATGGCACTTACAACGTTGGCAGGATTTCCCAGAAGCTGAGCCGAATCGAGAAAGAGAGAGAGAGAGAGAGAGAGAGAGAAAGAAGGGAGATGAAACCGATAATGAAAGAGAGTGCACATGACGGCGAGTCGTATAAAAGTGGAAGTTATGGAGAAAGCCGGCTAGAAGTGGGGATTTCAATGATTTAAACCGCGAGATTTTTCCAGGCATGTGGCCCTCGCTCGTATACGTGTTACGTGAATTGACCGTCACAGCGACCGATTAACGGATCGAGGCCCATTTACCTTCGACGTGACACTACGCTGCGTGACGTCGCCGTGACGTGCCCGCACAAGTGTTTACAATTTTTCTTTTTTCTTTTTTCTTTGTCTTTTCGTTTCGACGAAAACGGAATTCTCTTCGAATGGATGCTCACGCCGCCGCATTTGTTAAAATTCGAAACGTACATTCGCTGTGAGAGCGAGGTTTCGTCGAATGGCTCTCTCTCTCGTCCCGTTTGCAATTGCTCGTTTACGTGTCGCTTCGTTGTCGATGAAAATCATGAAACAACACGGGAGGGGCGGAGAATTAAATTCGTCGTTGTTGTTAATAATTCGAATATTCGGGCGAGCCACCTTCGTCAAAAGGTGGCCGGACAAATTTGACCAGCGACTTTTAGCGTTCAACGGTCGAGCATCGGTCTCACACTCCGAAATAATGATAACAATGATAATAATGATAATAATGATAATAATGATAATAATGATGATAATAATATGTACACGATTTGTCAGACGCTTTCGACGAAAAAATGTCTCGAATGAAGATCGATCAGTGACGAGGGTCATTTCAAACTCACCTTCGCTACCTTTAAGTGGAAAATATTTCTCAATGTTTTTCCTTTATAAAAAGTTTCTTTATAAAAAAAAAGAAAAAGAGTATTGACCTGTACACGTGTACGAAAAAACGTATTAGGACATACCTTCAACCGAATTCTGAAAAATGTATCGTACCAAAAGACGAGGAGAGTCAACGGTGCAGTAAATTTTACGAAAAAATCGAAGTTCCAGTCGCACGAGTTGCTAATATTTCGACGCAAGTGGAAGTGGCGAGGTTACAAATAAATTCAATAACGAAAATTCAAAAAAATAAACTCAAGTGAATTATTTCTGTTAAAAAGAGAGAGAGAGAGAGAGAGAGAGAGAGAGACGACATGTATACAAAAGCTATCGGGGAACCATTAATACGCGGATCGCGCGTTTCCACGAGGATCCACGATAGTGGCGAGAACAATGACAAGCACGAGGACGATGCTTACTCCACGACGAACCAAACCAGCGACGAAAGACAGAGAGCTACAGAGAGAAAGAGAAAGAGAAAGAGAAAGCGAAAGAGAAAGAGAAAGAGAAAGAGAAAGAGAGAGAAAAAGAGAAAGAGAGAGACTGCGTATTGTCCTGCTCGACGATAAAAGGTTTCGCATCGTTGCAACGGTGCCTACCTACTGGGACATGGGGGGCTCCAGAAGACGAAGTAGTAGAAGCAGAGCAGAGCAGAGCAGAGAAACGCAGAGACGACAAAACGCGCCTGCGAGAGAGAATAGAAAAAAAAGAAAAGATAAAGAGAGAGAAAGAGAGAGAGAGAGAGAGAGAGAGAGATCGGGTGCAGCAGATAAAGAGGTCGACGATAATGCTCTCAGTACCAGGCTCGGTTTCCTGGGTGCACCAGGGCGGCCATTATATTGTTTTACCTCTGTATCTCAGCCAGAGATCAACCGCGGAGAACTCTGTGTGCTCACCTTCCATCGGTGAGAATGATGATGGTCCCTCACGATGGAACTCGGGGAATCGCTGGGGACCGAGACTGCCGAGTGGAACGAACATTGAGAGATCGAGAGAAAGAGAGAGAGAGAGAGAGAGAGAATTATAACGGAGCGAATATTTTGGAACATGTTGAAACGCGCGAATAGCAGTAAGTAGGTTAGATTTGGAAGAGACGTGGACGCGCTTTGAGAAAGCTCAGTGAAAAAAAGTAACGTCAAAAAGTTGCCTCGTTGATCAAACGAATTTTTGAGTAACTGATCTCGACGAACTGAGATTCGTTTCATATATCAAAAATTTGTCAAACCTGTCGTGAAAACATCAATTTCTTTGCGAGACTAAACGGCCGTGTGTGACGGTGCAGGACAGATCAGTGGATGTCTTGTACGCGATCATCGTCGCCATCTCGTCGACGTCGGCGTCGGTATCGGCGGGGTGTCTGCTGAGGCTGATCCACAATGCATCCCCGAGTTGCATTGTGCCGTTTTGCATGAGACACGAGACACGAGACACGAGACACGAGACGCGGGACGGGACGAAACGAAACGAAACGAAACGAAACGAAACGAAACGAAACGAAACGAGACGAGACGAGACGAGACGAGACGCGGCAGTAGCAGCGGCATGCAGAAGAGAATTCTATGAGAGAGGGTGGCGAGAAAGGAGAGGAAGCCGGAATAAAACTAGAGAGAAGAGAGCAAGAAAGACAGAGTTGAACAAGAGAGGCCAAGAAAGAAAAGGAGACAAGGGCGCAAAGAGACTCGGTGCTCGATCGAAACGAAAGGGGGTTCGGGTCGTATGGGCATTGTTTTTTCACCTCTCGGGTCCCGTGCTACGAGGCGAACGATAGGAGAGTGGAAAAAAAAGAAGAAAAAGACAGAGAAAGAACGGGAACGAAAGAAAGAGAACGACGGCGAGTTTCAGAATTTCAATATCTGCCCGACGCGATCGCGGCTGCGTTCTCATTTCAATTGGAAAAACTGATTTACTGGATCGACCGCGATTCAATCGGCTCGGACGATCGATGATGCGCGTGTGCACGTAGAAACTTCTAGTTTAAAACTAAACTAAATTCATATATTTCTATGTTTGTTACTTCAAATGATCTCGCGAGTCGACTTGTTCATCGATTCTCTTCGTAATTTCTCTTTCAGAAGAAGAAAGAAAAAAAAAGAAAAGAAAGAAAGAAAAATATGTGAAAAAAGAACTGTTTGAGACTGTCGACAGCTTGAAGAAGCAGCGAGCAGCGTGTATGGTTGGTAAAGGATCGGGCGCGATGATTGCGGCGTAATCTGCTTTCGCTTTGCTCTCGGGGAACGCGGTGTGCCAGTTGTCGTTTCTGATTGGCCCGAGGCGACTTCCGTCTCTCGGAATCGGTCGCTGTCGAAACAACTGGCGGGCGAAACGACAGAGAGGAGAATACCTCGAAGGACGAGGACGAACCGACTGAATCTCAGACAAGAGGGATGCAGATAGGGAAAATGGAGAGGCAGCGAGTTGAAAGAGAGAAGAGAAGAAAGAGAGAGAGCGAGAGAGAGAGAGAGAGAGAGAGAAACAACCCTCCTGACACGGGTTATCCTATAAACGGTGGCAAGCCCGCAGCTACGCGGAGATAATCCGGCCCCCGGGGTCCGCGTGCGGTTGAACGCTCGCAACAGTTACCATATTTGATTGTATCCCTTCTATCCTTCTGGAATACGAAATAATAACGCGTCCTGCGCGGAATCGAGGGGCTCGATTAATCACGCTTTCCTAGCAGACCGATTTTCTCTCGCCAAATTATCTGATTATTTTCGTAGACGAACGTGTATTGCGTACATTTGTCGTACACGAAACATTTTGAAGTGACACGAGCTGGTTACGAGCTGACTCGACTATCGATAATTGGTCAAGTTTCGAGAGTATCCGAGATACGTACTTTTTGCCTTTATTTTTTTTCCCTTTCTTTTTTTAATCGTATCTCTTTGAAAAAATGCAAACTTGCCAAAAATCCGCACGATCGTTCTAAGTTTTAAGATCCCCCCGTCAAAACGTCGCGTCTCGACGAGATTCCGTCGGCTCGAGCTGTAAAAAACGGGCGCACGTACGAATCGAAATCACGCACACGTTGGTTTTTCGCTGCTCGTGACACTATCCGCCACCCAGTTGCGGTGGAAAACGCCCGGCCAAAAAGAAATCGCGCGTTTGATATGCCGCCAAAGGGAAACGCGTGCACGCTCGTGTACCACGAAAGAGAGGCAAACAAGGGGTTGGTTCAACGAGTAGAGAGAGAGAGAGAGAAAGAGAGAGAGAGAGAATATTCCGTCGGTTGAGTTACAATTTCGTGTGGGTTGGTCGGTCGGCCGACTGCAACCACGCTTTCCACCCTATCCAACCCCCTACACCCCCATTCGTCTGTCCTTCTCGTTTCGCTTAAACGTAACAATTATTACCGGAAAAGCGCTGCACACGCATGCGGCAAACCGCGGAGCCCCCCGACGGAATTACATTGATATTAGTATCGTTTCAGCCGGCAGATTAATTAATTAAAACGCGCCGCCTCTTCCCCCTATTCTCGAAACCACCCCCCTTCACCGTGCGTGTAAACCGCCTGCTCCCTCCCTCCCTCTCCTTCGCCCCCTTGCCTGGATTTCTCAATGCTGGCCACTTTTACACACGTGCGAAGGCTTTATTGTACTTAAACATGTGGCACGTATATTCGTATATTAGCAGATACGAAGGTGCGTTTTACAGAATTTAACCGTGCATTGCGAACATATCCGATGGTTTGGTTAAATTTCTGAGAAACGTAGAAACTCAGACACCACCGTCAGTTGTATCTTCAGTTCGGTTACTTTTTCTTCTTCTTTCGTTTCTCGAACTCTCAAATAATAATTTAAGGCGAACACCATTCAGATCAGAAGTGAACTGTATGAAAATTTTCGCAATCTCTAATCCCTTTTTTCCCTGATGAATTTCGATAACGAATGATCCTGAAGGCAGACGCGTAACACATGCTCGATTTAAATGAAACGATTTAATTCATCGGTGTTCCACTTACCTTTCTTTGCGTGCAGAATATCCGCAGGATCCGGCGGCAGAGCTGTACAATGACTCGGACTCAAGCTGGGCTGCAGCGATGGAAATGGGCTGCCAGCTCCAGATGGATACCTAATGCGAAATAAAATTTTGAAAGCGGAAGGGACCACGGTCTTTGTGGTTTCTTTTTTTTTTCTTTTTTTTTTCCCCTCAACTAAATTACTCCTCTCGTTTCTTTGAAACGACTTTGAGAATTTTCACCCGAGAGTGAAACGACGAAAGTAGAGACTGACGAAAGAAGATACGTTATGTCAACGAAATTTCACAGAAAGTTTCTCAAAGAACTTTTCGAATGTAACAACGAAATGAAATTTCCAGAGCAATAAACGGGAAAAGAGTATTTAAATTACCATGGATTGGGCCTCGGCCAGCCAGTGGTTTGCCCGTTCAGCAGCCTCAATTTGTCGTAAACGCTCTCAGCTGGACTGCCAGCACCGACTCCAACGCCAACAGTAGCCACCCCTTGCTGCTGCTGCTGCTGTTGCTGTCGTTGCTCCTTCTGTGCCGCTAAATTTCTCAGTACCCTGTTTATAGATGACACCTGAAATCCGAAAACGGACCAATTTCAGCAACTAATTAACGTATAACGATCTCGTATTTCTCAAAAATGCGCAGAACACACACACACACACACACACACACACTCACACACACACACACACACACACACACAGAGAAAAAAAAAGAAAAATTCCTAATTTATACGGTGTAACGGGGAGATTTCCTTTTTCTGCAGAGGAATCTTCAGCAAACGGGGACGCTTGAGAAGAGTTTTCACAAAAGAAATCTCCGTCGCTCGTTTACCTCGAATCGGGCTCATCCTGGTGGAGTATCGGTTCCTAGGGACCGCCTTTAGCAGATTGCATATTGGCTGGAGTGGTATTGGATTTATTATAAACACACAGACGAAACACCTGGATTCTCGATCGAGATAGAGCAAGACGAGAGAGGAGTTTGGGAGGAGGGCAGAGGAGCGCTTCTGCCCGATGAAATGCGATGAGAGCGGTAATTAAAACGATGCGGTGAGCGGCGTGTGCTCCACGAGGGAGTTAATTACCTCCGCCTTCAATTATATCCGTCTCGCGTCACTCCAAGGGGACTTTGGCTTCTGCCAACCTAAGTACGCACTCGCGCGTCTGCGGCGCGAAACACGCGCGATGCTACTTCCGCCGATCGACGCGCAACAACCACCAACACCACCACCACCACCACCAGAGAGCTTCGTGTAATTTCCAAGTCTTCGTTGGAAAATTAAGCGGAATTTTCCGAAAGGCGCAGCCTTCTCTTTCGGAGAACTGCCTTGGACCGATCGTGAGTTTGATCCAACGTTAACATCAGACCCCGATTCTTTCACGACGCACGTACACGTGTGTGCTTGCAGTTGATGAATATTTACCACGTTGAGAGAGAGAGAGAGAGAGAGAGAGAGAGAGAGGATAAAAAGAGAACTATTTCACAGGCTATCTAGTATTCCGCGTTTTAGCCTTTTGTTTCGTCGAACGAACGCAATTACATCATCGAAAGCGATTCATCCCGCCTTCAACGACGAAAGGAATCGCGTGCACGCGTCGAGGACATCTCTCTTCGTTCCCCTTGGTGTACTCGTATCTTTTATTTATCCTCGGGCCGATACGTGAGCTGCTTTCGTCGGTTCTGTCACTTACAGCTCGTATAAATCGCAGCCAAGTCGTAAAAGAATTCCAGCGAGCTAAAGCGGGCTGCACGTTCCCCTGCTGCCGATAGTTTCGCAATTCGTTTGCCAAACCTCTGTATTGTTTCCTCCGTGTGTGTGTGTGTGTGTGTGTGTGTGTCGCCCAGATATTCGCGCCAGCTATTGTCGCAAAATCGTTACACAAAAGTCGGACACTGTTAACTAATCTTTGATTTTCGTAAACGTGGTAAACTGAGAAAACGAAGGAACCTCAGATGGACAACTATATAAATAATTCGCGTGGAATTTTTCTTTCACGACTTGCACGGACTTGCTAAAGAACGAACGAATATCGGGAACGATCTCCGAGAAATATAAACACGCTCTATAGCCGATGGTAGTTTGGTGGGAGAGGAGAAGAGGAGAAATCGCGTGTCCAAGGATTACGCGTGAAGTTCTCGGATTGGCCATGGGAGATTTTCGTTCCCCAAGGTTTGTTAGACCCGGTGTCAGGGTCCCGCAGCGTTGAAGCGAGCTGACATCTCGGACCCACGAGCCGGAGTGTACTGTCATCCCCCTCAGTGCACACGCGGACACACTGCTATCACGAACACGTTCCAAACATGAAACAGACGTCGCTGATACTCTCTCCCCGACTTGTCTTCGACGATGTCCTCTGACGTTCTGGACCTCGATTCCTCTCCTTTTTATCTTATCAACATTCTCGATATCGAGCTTTTCCCGTGCAACGGGTTACGATGTAATTCTTTTTTCTTTCTTTCTTTCTTTTTTTTTTCTTTTTATAGATGTAACAGCGTTACGTACCTTCGTTGAAAATGGTTTCGAGGCAGAAGAGACAGGAGGAGGATTTCACGTTTTCGAAATTTCACGTAAGAACAACTTTCGCTTTGTAACAAATTTCGTAGGAAATTTCAAAGTGCAAAGTTGCACGAGAATTAATTAACTTATATAGTCACGGAAAATATGAATTCGCATAAAAGTCGGGGAGCGAGCGGGTCGGCTCGCTGTTCCACTCGCTGTTTCATCGTTGTGCGTGAAATATTTCAGAGGGGCGTCAAAACGGGAAACCTCCGCGTTCCACCACCCCGCGATGCTTCTCCCAGGCGATTTATAAAGTAACCAGAATATCCAGAGATATTTCCAATTTTCCAGCGCCCGGCCCAGACGCAAACCCTCGTCTTTCTTTCGGGTCTCTTTCGTCTTAACGCGATGCCACGAAAGCGTGTACAAAAGCGTCCACGTCGAGTGACTTCTCGACGTCACAAGCTCCGCAGAGAGTACAATGAGAAGTCGTTGCGGCAAAGAAGCTTCTCTCTCTCTCTCTCTCTCTCTCTCTCTCTCTCTTCGCGACAAAGCCGACGTTCTAAAGAACGGGTGCCAGTCAAACGACAATCCCGCTGTGACATCGAGTGTCCTGGCTATGTTTGGCCGTTTCTCTTTCCTCCTCCTCTCTCTCTCTCTTTTTTATTCACCGCGAATATCCTTTTACTTCATTCTATTTCCACGACAACATTTGCGCCCTCGTGTCACCCTCGTCATTATCGTGACAATCGTAACCATACTAGAAATCGATCCCACAATGCCACGTCCCGTGTACGTACGTTTTACGGCGAACCACTTGCCAAACATTGAAATTGGTGACACGTTTCCTTCGGTCAAACGTGAATAAAAGAGCTTCACGTTCCGTCAACGTGGTTTTTTCTTTTTTTTTTTCTTTTTTTCTTTTTGAGAGCGTTCAATCAAGTTTGAACAATTGTTCCGCAGTCGGGGACAAAAACAAAATAATTACAGTTATTTCTTTAATTATTCCTTTTTTTTTTATATCATTACAGCTTGTGTTCTTTGGGAGTGACAGCGCGTTTGTTTCAAGATAATCCGCACGAATTGTCATCGTTATCGAATCGTAACGAGGATAATATTATGACGTCTCTGTCCGACACCCTTTTGCGACGATGGGCCTCCCTCGTCACGCTTCATGCTAATTTCATCGATCCACCGGATTCTTCTTACAGTTGCTAACGTGTTCACGAGCCCTCGCCGCGTGTCGTCCTTCGTACGAATCGCACGGACCGAGGATTATATCCATCGCTCTTTTGTGTCTGTTGTTGTTTAACACGACACGCGTTATCATACATTTCGGCGTTGAAATGCGTCGCGGGCAAAGACTTTGCTGGACGAATTATAGAAAATTTTAAAAGTTTAAAAAAATTCGTCGCGTCTGTGAACACGTAAATATATTGAGCAAGCAGAGTACTTGTTACGATATTCATCGGTCAAGCGAAGCGTGGCGTCAAAACAGGATATGACGCCGAGTCGTTCGAGTCGAGAGGAACAGCGTGACATCCGCAGCTTTCCGCCACGTTCTATTCGTACACTATGACTTTCATGACTTTTAAATAACCCTCGTAAAGTACCTTGGGCGTCCAAACAACGTGGACGAGCTACTATTTCAGGATGTTTTTGTCATAATAAAGCCGCGATGTATGGGGCTGGTCGAAACCCCATGCAGGATAACGGAAGTTGGGAAGTGAATGGGGAAACGAGAGAAGAGTCGCACCCTTCGCTTGATACACTCTACTCCCGCTTATGAACGAGCCTTCGTACAGCGTGTTTCAAGATCCGACGCCGTCGAGAGAATTATAATTGTAATTAAATAATTGCTGAAATTCGTACGCGATAAACATTTCATTCTAAACGTGTAATACTGAACGTGTACACGCGCATACACACGTCCACTACTCACAGAAGGCGGTGAGAGGGAAATCTGTCACGTAACCTGTCATTAAATCACCCTTCTTGCTCCAGGAAGAACCGCAGAGCGCAGTGCGAGCACCTAAATCACGGGTTACGTGATTTCTGCATCGGCCGCCATCGTCACCACCTAATAAGAGTATATCGTGTTATGCGGTTTCCGCTCTTCGACACTTGATAATGATTTAACGCTCTGCTTGCAAACACGCCTCTCATTGTAAGCCGTAATAGGTATAATTTTCGCTTGCTATAGCTATAATTTTCACTGTATATACAATAACGCCAGCATTACAGCCTGTATCGAAATCGATAATCGAGATTAATTTGCGCTGAATTAACGCGTGCCTTACAAAGAAATGTAATCAGTCGTTTAAAGAAATGCGCCTGTGCTCTCTATTTCTAATAAATAGTTGTTGGAAGAGAACTCCCACGGAACAAATCGGCGAAAACAGGCGAACGGCGCAATTTTTCGCCGATTATTTCGGAATTGCGATCGCAACGAATTTTCGCGCGCGTGGAAATTGGGGTGAAGCCGGCGCGGCACGCGTCGATACGCCGATTTGCAGTATAAATCTTGCACCCTACGCAGCGGCGATATCAGCGTAGTCACCCCATACCGCGTGGGAAATCCCGTCTGGATCAAGTCGAAGGAGAGTGGAGCCGAGAAAAAAAAAAAAAGAAAAAAGAGATGTGAAACGCGTGCACCACCGATTGTGCAAACGTGACAGCTCTATTATGTACTCGCCTCTGCTTAAGTCGATTCAACTGACCGCTCACCCTTCTGTCCAACGAAAATCAGACGCTGACGTTGTAACTCTCTCTCTTTCTCTCTCTCTCTCTCTCTCTCTATCTTTCTCTCTGTCAAAGTTCGACACGCACGCGTTAATCATCGTTTTCAACGATTGTTGAAATAATTATAATTATATTGAATTATGAATAATGTGGATAGAGTACATCGTAATTCGCATTGGCAATCGAGTATCATCGCGACATGAATTAACCAACTGGCTCTATATCGAGTGGAACTAGCCGTGAAAACCAATTCCGGCCAACGAAGACGATCTTTTCCCGCGTACCAGTTATCTAACCGGCCATTATTCTACGAGTTATCGCTATTGCTTTGATTTATCGTCCGAAGCACCAAGAAACTTGGCCGAGCCTTGCTCGGTTACATCGTGGTTATTCGTGTTTCCGAGTTGCCTATATATCGAGAAAGTAACGCGTCGCAGGCGATCGACTCCGCTTCGAGGATAAAGAATATTTTACTCGTGAAATACAAAATTGAACCAATGATGATTTCTCTCGAGCGTTCACACGCAAATGAAAAATGTCAGATTTTTTTTTTTACGTGAGGAATTCACGTTTTGGGATTATGGAATTAACAAAGACCCAAGGAACATGTGCCCAAAAATTCACACGATAATAATCCAAAGCAAACAAAGTGAACCACTGAGGGAAAGGAATCACGAGAGTAGCAGGGACGAGAGTAGAAGGGTGCGAGTACGAGAGTGATCGCGCGGGCAAGATACAAATTACATTTAAATAGAAGTCGAGGAACGCACGGTATTCGCAATTTAAGCGGATACAGGGCGAAAGAGAGACGGAAGAAAACAAGAAGGCACAGAGTGGAACACGCGAGCGAAGAAGAGACACGTGAAAGGCCGATTCTAAATTCGGCAACGTGAAACAGCAGTGGGATGGAACGGGGACCAGAGACGAGATACATACTCGGCTTTTACTCGGCCCGAGTTAAAAGTCCTAGAATGTTAAACAGCGACAGCTAGTCGAATTCAAACGGTTCGCTTAAATTGTTTGAAAAATCATCCGCCAGCGAATATTCGAGGAATCGCAAAAGCAAGTTGCTCACAAAGCAAAAATTCAAAATTTCACTTTGCTTCCAGTTCGAGTCCGTCGCGACCAGTTCGAGTCCGTCGCTAGCGCTGATGCCACGTATAATCACAGCTTTTAATCTGGAACGAGGCAGGCTGGTTCTCTAGGGTGGCGACGGAAGGGCTGCTGCTGCCTCGAAGACGCCCATGGGGTGGTACTCGGTTCGCTAGTGAGACGGGGGATGCGGTATTTAGCAACGCGCCAGGGGGTTCCCCAAAGTAATAGAGGAGCGGCGAGCGTTGCCACGCGTCGCGCGTTATTGCCTCCTGCACGCATCATGGTGAACGCGCCACCAGCAACCCCTATCCACCTCCGGATTCCTATGATCCGAACGATGCTTTTCATTCGACGATCCTCGAACCAGAGGGCACCGGTCACGTGCGTGATTCTCCGGTTGATTATATCTCTCAATCGCTTGTATCACGATGATTGCGACTGAGAGTCGAGCAAAATTTTACTCTTCTTCATTTCTCGACCAGCTCGAACGATTTGATTTTTTTCTTCCAACTAATAGCGAAACAGTTTTCGAACGCGACGACGACTTTGGAAAACTGCAGGCCTGCCGACGAGAGGAGAGAGAGAGAGAGAGAGAGAGAGTACCTCTGTCGAAGCGGTTAACGTCAACTTTAACCGGGCCAGCAACCTTATACCGAGCCGTTCAAGTTCAACCACCGTATGGCGGCTGTCCCGTTCAATCAGAGACGATCGACGTGCGTAAACGACCGTGTGTCATCTTGTGGACGAGGCTCGTACGCGAATTATACGTGCACGGGCCGGTATAGCCGAAGGATATCGGTTTACAGGTTGACCGATTGTCTTCAACATTTCCCTTTTAAGAGAGGCTATCAGACACTTCGATCTTGCCAGAGGTGCTGTACTTTTATTTTTGCTTTCGTCGGACTGGTCTGATCTCTCGCCTTGAAATTATAGTTCGTGCCATTCCTCTTTACGAGGCTCGTCTTACGTTCGCCAACGTGAGTTTGAACGCGCATGGAACGATCGTCTTCTAAACAGATCGCAACGATAGAAATTCTACACGGATGATTGGGTAAATCTCTTTTTTGCTTGATATATTTCAAGATTGATACAGTGTCCGTACTAAAAATTAATTCGGCCGATCGTCGATGCGCTCGAGTGATTAAAAAAAGAGAAAGAGACCAAAGAGAAAGAAGACTTCACCGACAGCTCCCGTGAAAGATCATGCCATGGAAATACGAGCGGCAGGGTGGGGGGAGGGCTGTAGCTCACGTGCGAGCCCGAAGGAAACGAAGCAGTGGAAAAAGAAAAGAAAGAGAAGCGTAGGAAGAAACGACGGACCAAGGAGATGAAAAAGGGTGAGAGTTAGTGGTGGTTCGGCTGAGAAATACATAATGCAGTAGCCGGACGTCTCCGACACCCTGTCCCTGCCGCCTGTCTCTCTCTCTCTCTCTCTAGGAACCAAGAAGAGGGCCGTGAGAGGACACGAAGAGAGAGAGAGAGAGAGAGAGAGAGAGAGAGGAGAGGGGGCTGGCGCAGCAAGGAGGGTTGGTAACGCGAGAGGACGAAGGGGTGCATTGATTTACGCGGCCAGGCCAAGCCGAGGGTGTCTCCAAGGCGGACGTACAGGGGCCAACAATTCACTCGCTTCGGCTTCCACCAGCCATCCATTACTTTGCCTCTTCTACTGGCTGAGATCTGACTCCCTCACCCCCGTCACCGCGCCACCGACCAACGTTGCTCAGTCTTATTTCTCGATTCTGGCTGGCATTGTTGCGGTCACTTGCCACTACGTGCGAGCAACGAAATGGACGGACCACCATTCGCGAGATTTAATTTCTTTAAGTTTAAAGTCCAAATTTGCAAGCTTCTAGAGAACATCTAAAATTCGCACCGAACAAGCTTCTCTCCAAAAGCCAATTAAAAATATCTGTAAATTTTTGTTTACATCCTGATTTAGTAGTTCGAACAACGAAGGAAGAACGAAGAATTGCAATGGAAATGGAGGAAAGCGTGACCAGGATGCTAATAGAGACTACCGAGGTCGTTCAAACGGTTCGTCCAGTTTGTTCTAGCACGTGGAAATAGCGTGCAAACACGTCCCCGAGACACGGTCCATTCACTGCGGGAGACTATTAATTACAGGAACACGCTCGGCCACCACGGGAAATCGTGCTATCCCCCGATTCAACTCTCTTGCGGTGCCCGTGATTTTCCACCCCTAAGTCAGCCAGCCAGAGGAAACAACGATGGTGTAGATGTCACATGGTCACTACCTATGAAAGCGACTCTCTCTCTCTCTCTCTCTCTCTCTCTATCTATCTCTCTATCTCGCGTCGCTCCTTTTCGATATCCAATTCCGCCCAATTCAACGGATAATTAAATCTTTCTAATTGATTTCGATCGAAGTCGGATCGAGTCGGATCGACGATTGATTTTTATCACTAAAAAATGGAAAAGAAAAAGAAAAAAATGGGGGCGAATTATCTTGCAAATTTTATTTCCTACTTATTTCGATTAGAATTCGATGGCGAAATAAATATTGTTGATTTTTCGTAGAAGCAACCTTAACTTTTGGATCGGCGAGGTATCACAGCAACCACTCGTGATTTCGAAGTGTTCATTGGGGGTGAGACGTCAACGTCAACTCCCGGAAAGAACGATCGCGGTCAGGCTGGCCAGCTCAACGAACGTAATCTCGTTTGACAGTGGTTCTCTCCTGATTTAGAAAACTTCTTCCTATATCCGCTGTTATTACGTAATTATCCTTCACGAGTCAACGAAACTTTGGCAAAACACTGGGGCAGAAAACAGATTGGTAATAAGCCTAAATGAGAACTACGTAAAATCTCTCCACGACTCGATCCAATCCATTTGGAATAACAAATATTTAAATCACTAAACTCTGTAATAATAAAAAAAAGAATTCTTAGAAAAATTCTTCCGAATAAAAGCGCAAGCAAACAAAGAAACTGCAGAAATTAAATCAAACCTATCAAATTAAGAAAATTTTTCCCTTAGCAAAGTAACTAGTCTCTCGATATCACTTTCAATACACAAAGATACTGTTAAAAAAGAATTTTCTACTTCTGTCAACTGGATAAGAAATTTCTGGACAATGGGGAAATTAAAGCGGCGGGAGAATTTTTTAGCGAGCTGCAACTGTACCTTGGAGAATTGGCCGAGAACCACTGATAGTATTCCGGAATCAGTGGTGCGAGTAAACCAATAACGCGTCCGCCACGCCGGGTGCCAGATTCAAATCCAACCGGGGACTGAAACGGCATTCGACGACGAAACGGATAGCGAAAGCTTCACAGGACATTTCGAATCCGACGCCACGTCCTGCAGCCGTTTCGGGTTTGTCAAATCATTGTCCATTCGATCGTGCACCCGTTCTCAAAGAGAGAGAGAATGCCTACTACCTATCTTTTTTTTTCTGTCCGTTTCTTTCTCGTTAGTTCGTTTTATTCTACTTCCTAAACAGACCAGGAGTAATTGGACGCTTTTTTTCGCGACAGTAACTCGTTTCCCCAAAGGATTTTCCAGATTTTTCTATTTCTTTTGTTCCTTTTACCAGCGCGGCTTCCAATTTCGTTTGGATATTGGTTTTTTCTTTTTTTTTTTCTCGAAGTTGAAACCTGACGTTTTTACGAGAATCGGCGAAAGATTTAGAACTTGAAAGAAAGACAGACAGACAGACAGACAGAGAGAGAGAGAGAAAATACATTCAGACAGTTTAAAAAAAAAATATACGATTGAAAATTGAAAAATAATCCGAATTGGGAAATGAAATATTCGCGTGCACCGTCGCCGCGTTCTCTCGAACGAGCAAGCGGCAGCTCCGGATATTCAAGGATATTCCGGCCGTTTTACGGGGGTGTACGAAGCGTATCCAATTTGATGGCATTACAATAACGGGGGTAATGTCTGAGAATAATGAAATTTCCCTCAATCACCGCGACCCGCTTGGAATACGTTCCTCTACCCTGCTACCGCCGTCCAACCCCCGTTTTCATCCTCCCCCTCTTCCTCCTGCCACTGAACTACGAGCTTCCAACACGGCAGAGCTCGAGGACAACGAAACGAAAGGAAAGGAATAGAAACGAAAGGAAAGGAAAGGAAAGGATACAGCGAAAAGGAGGAAACGTGCAGACGGTTCGAACGATAGCGGCGTTAGCGAATCGATTTCGTTCGCGTGCTATTTCGCTCCTTATCGAGGCAGAAAACGAAGAGTGCTCGCGCGCCGTTTTCATTCCCAGTGTCGCGCGTCGACGCTTCCAGCTTCCGGTTTCTTGATTCGCCGCGCGATTCTGTTCCGTTCCGCTCGGGGGAGAAAGCTGCCGAGACAGAGAATTTCTTCGGTTTCGCCGAGAAAGGCGAAAAATTTGGATCGAAGGGATTTCTCGAATCGTTCGTTTTCAGCGAAATCGCGAATTTGTTGTTTATTGCTTCATAAGTAATTTGGTATTGACGCGATATTAAACAATCCAGGATGCAATCCTGTAACCCGACGTTGTTCACACGTCAAACACACACACAGACACACAGACCCATAAACCGTATTTCTACCAAACAGATTTACGCAAGCGTCTAATGAAACACCAAGAATTCCATTCCACTGTGTTGGCAAATCACGAAACACTGACATTCGGAGAAATTAAAACGAGCAGTCAATTAACCTAAACGGGGGCGGCGTAAGTTCCGAGCGGAAAAGCTCGTGTTCCGACACGGGGCGGGATGATCGCGGAATTTAGCGCTTTAACAAATTACGCGGATGGAGGGTCGAATAGAACGAAAGAGAGAAAGAGGGAGGAAGCGAGAGAGAGAGAGAGAGAGAGAGAGAGAGAGAATGAAACAACCTCCAGGGCGAAGGAGGATCAAAGCCGGTGTACAAAGTATAATCCCGGCCGCGTTTGAGCATCCTGTAAGCGCTTCTGAACTTGTTGTGGCCAAGATTAACGTTTCTTTAATGGCCCGTGTAATATTCCATTATGTACAGTTCGCTCGAGAATTATTGCGTCGACGTCGTCGCGCTGCAAGGGGCTGCAAGGAAAAGAGGTGGAGTTGGTAGATCGAGCGGATCGAGAAATAAAAGGAAATTCGCGATAGAAGCAATTTCTCTTTTCTCTCTCGCGACCGTTCCAACCAGCACGACGACTCAGTTTCAGATCCAGATTTTTCGTTTTTTCCTCCTTGCAATTTCTTCAGATTTTCAGAAGTTTCGGATATGGATCATTGAATCTACTATTAAAGAGAAAGAAAGAAAGAAAGAAAGAAAGAAAGAAAGAAAGGAAAAAAAAGAAAACTTGACGTACGAAATAGTTTCAAAAAACTTTCAGCATATGATGTTCAACGATAAATTTTTCATTCAAACGTTCGAAATTTTGCATTCTACGAAAACTACTGTCACTGCGAAAATAAAGAGTCTCCGTTGAATTGTTTCCTATTTCTGTGTATCTCGCTTCCAATACTTTCCTCGCAACTTTCAGGGAAAAAAGGGGGTGATGAAAAAAGCGTCCTGTGTCTCGGTATTATCCCCTTCTCTTGGAGAATTCCTGCTCGAGCATCTTGCCGGGTATATACACGTACACCTCGGAGCTATTACCAAGGCGCGATGGGAAGAAAGACGAAGAAGAAAGAGTGGAAGAGAAGGAGGGAGGGCGGCGAGAGGAAAAGAGAATTTAGCGACCCTCTTTCGTTTTTTACCCTGAGCAAGAGTCGAGAGCCCCTTAGCCACCGTTTATTGGACGCATGCAAATATCCATGGCAACGAGGGACCACCATGAGAAGCAACCCTCCTTCTCCCCCCTCGTCGCGAGCTTTCTACGTATTAGTGGGTGGAGTGTGCGAGTCTTGGAGATATCACGGAGAAAAAGAGAGAGGACCTCCGGAGGGAAAGATTTCCTTTTGATCCGCTGCGCTATTCCTACCACCGCCAGCGATTTCTTAATTGATTCCTTTGTCCCGTGAAATCCAGCCCTTCGCGCCCCCGCGTCCCACGCGATTCCTCCTCACGCGATTCCGCCGCGCGTCGATTTTAATAAGAATGTTTGTCAGAGAATTTCTTCCGGAATTCCTCCGGCGAAAGTTTTTGCTTTTCCTGCTTGAAAAATATTTTGCGAGATATATAATATGATTTTTGTTTTCATTTGATTGATTTGTTTCCACCTTCTCGTGTGAAACAGCGTAATAAGATTACTCTCGTTCGCGATGATTGGTACAAATGGGTGGTCGACAACGATGGAATTTATCGTCGTTTATCTCTGTTGTACACAGGCATTTCATCGGTTGGCATAAACACATCCTTATATAGCCACCTCGCGGAAAACTGATTTCCATCCGTCCCGCGGCCCACCCACTTCCCTCGACTCTCTATGCAAATGCGTTTCTGTTTTGTGCGCGTGTAGAAAGCCCCGTTGACAATACGCTTGCGCGCTTACGACCTCCACCCTCACGACAAAAGTCGAGGCTCCATTACGCGTGTTTTGCCACATGCTTTATAAACTGTCGTCCTTGTTACATCGGACCTCCAAAGCTCCCCCTTTTTGCGCCCGTTTCATTTAATGTTCCGTTAACGCCAGCGCGTAAAGCTCGCCGCTGTAATGGCGGCTTTCCGATCCTACGCAGGAGGATTTTGTCAAATTTTCTACGTATTCGTCGCGATATTTTCAACGCTGGAACGTATGCTCGAACGTATGTCTGTAATTTCTTGCACCAGTTCCACGTAACTACAACTACTACTCGTTTACGCTCGGTGGTATACTTTTGCGAACTCACGAACTTGAAGACGTTTCACGAGCTTCTTGACAAGTGAGTGAATTTGTGATTTGAGAATACTTATAAAAAGGGAGGGGGATGAAGCCTGTTGAAAGGATTGAAGGAAACTTGTCTGTACTCACGCTAGGGATATTATCGTTGGTACAGACGCCTTCCTGGAGCAAACGATCTCTGATCTCCCACGCAAAGATGGAGGGGCACTCGCTCTTGTAGAGGGAGATCTTGCTTACGACTTCTGCCGTGGCTACGCGTGGCTTACTGCCACCGATCGCTCTGGGCCTGATCGATCCGGTTTCATAGTACCTGCAATAATAATAATTTGCGGTACAATACGGTACACCTTGACGACTCTTGCGAATCTTCGAGCGAATGTCAATCGAGAAATCTTTCTCCCAAGGAATTTCCCAAGGTATAATAGAGGCAGAGTGAGCAATATTTCAACCAACCTCCCAAGAATCTTCGAGACGCAGCCATTGCTAACCTGTAGGATCCTAGAGATGTCGCAAGGTCTTGCGCCCGAATGCGCCAGCTCGACGATCTTTTGCCTCGTCGAGTCTGGAAGCGGTCTACCGCCGACGAACACACCTCCAAGCTGATTCACGCCACTGTGACCTGAAAATAAAAACGACACATCGATGAACAAACCGTGACGGACACACGTGGACGGTCTTCTAACGTTTTAAAAAGCAACTCTGACAATTTTATATATATATATATTTTTTCAAGATTGCTGAAGATTGTCCTCCAAATTTCTTCGTAACGTTGCTTCAATCGCTCGAGTATTCATTCCTCGAGTATGTTTCTATCGCAATGACTGTTCGAATATTTTGCGGCATTCTCTTCCAAGACGTGCGCGAGACGTTTCTCTATATTTTTCTTCTTCTTCTTGGAAAATTTCTCCCCCAAAAAATTAGGGCGTGGCAGGGCTGCGACACGGTGGCCCGTCTTCTTCACGGCGGCTGCCGGAATATAAAAGATTCGCGAAGACGACACCGAACACGCTACCGACTTTCGTGTGTGTTCGCCGTGTCACCGACACAATGAGTCGAAGATTATCTACGATGGGATTCGCTAACGTTTTAACGCCCTGCAGCCAACCCCTCAGCCACGCTCGTTCAACCCTCTTGGAGAACGAACAGCTTCCACAGATGAAAGAAAAGCCGTGCCCCTCCTTTTTCTCTTCTTCTTCCTCGCGTTTCTTTTCTTCCTTCTTCTTTCTTCCTTCCTTTCTTTCTTTCTTTCTTTCTTTCTTTCTTTCTTTCTTTTTTTATTTACAGAAAATCTCGAAGAGGAGGGGAAAATACGTGATCCATGACGACGAAGGTATTATATAGAAAATGTGAAAATATTTCAGAGAGACTCGCTCGAACATTTTTTCACCTCTGTATAGAGGTGAATCGCAGAAGTTGAATCTTTTCAAGCACTTTTGACGAAGAGCACGCTGATGAAATAAATAAATTTTCCACCACAGTTACTGACTCGTCGGAAAAAAATCAAAAATATTTCCTCTACTACTTCGCAATCTCTTCACAGAGATGAAAATCATCGATTCAACTGGTTGGGGGAGACACGGGGGAAATTCAAACGCATCGCAAGTTTAGCAATATCGCGCGGTAAGTTTCGCAGTGTAAGAAGAAAAGAAAAAAAGAAAAGCGAAGACACACTCTGTGCTTCCCTTCTCCTTTCGAAACGAAAAATCCTTTTCCCAGGGAGGGGGCTTTAATTTACAACGCGTGTTTACACGTTGCCGATTGGTGAATTATATAGATACGAGAGGGGGACGAGAGAGAAAGAATTTTTTTTCGAATGAAAGGGACGCAGCATACTCGTATCGGCGTAGGTATAGAAGCGCGAGGAATCGTCTGGGCGATTCGCGCGCGCGAGACCCATTTTCGAAAGTCAATCGACCGTGAGCTATCCCCCTCCCCCCTTCCTCCTCTCCCCCTTTCGTCAATCGCATACGCTCGTAAATCTCCCTTATAACTCGCGCCGAGACTCGAGGGGGGGTAGCTGACGACGACAACCGCTCGTCGAATTAGCCCCGTCTGGAAATTTTTGTCGCCAACTTTCCTCTCGCCTAAAGAATACCTGCCAACCGAACGCTTTTGGGAAATTATTATGCTTCTCTAACGACACTGAACACTGCGTTCGAAGGTATTTAACATTAGGTTTACCATGAGTTGACATACACCTATTTCTACCAAAGGGGTGGAAATGACCTCTTTCGGTATTTAATTAGAAAAAAATATAAATTGACCCATCATCTGTTACGAAATTAAAGTAGAAAAAAACGGACCTCAGTGAAATTACATCAGTTATAATAATTGGTTTTTATTATTTTTTATTTTTTATCTTTGACATCTTCTTGAAGAAAATTAACGAAAAGTTTTCTCAGAGGGGTGAAAATGACCCGTTGGTAAACCTAGTGTTAAACCACGACGACGTATCATTTAGATACGAAACTTCGAGTTACAGACGCCGGCAGCGTTTAAAAATAGTTTATCGATTGTCAACTACTCATCTTCTCTTCAACCCTTTAATTAAGAACTTAATTTATCACGGCGTTACGAAGAGCGGCGTTAGTAACGCGCAAGCAATCGAAGAGGAAGAAAAGGGAGGAAATTTGTTAATACGCTCGTCGTTGCGCGTATCTGCGTGTAAAAGGTATGAAAAAAAAACAAGGGATACGACTGGATGGATTTGAAATAACCGCGGTGCCAGAGCAAACAGCAAAGGGAAACAGGGGTCACAGCCGAGAGACGGCTAATGAAGTCCTAATAAACGACAGGCTTAGAGCTTGCCACCCTTCCTACTGATATTTAATGCAAACGTTACAATATCAAAACACGTTCTCCGACAGAATGGCCACTCGAGCGCGCCCCTTCATCGCTCGCTGTTAATACGCGCAGAGTTATGATGGTCCGACTGACTTGAGAGCGTGCCCCTTTATCGTTACTCTGTATCCTCTTGTAGATAAACAGAGGCACGCGTAAAGATACTATTACTACTACTACTACTACTACTACTACTACTACTACTACTACTACTACTTCTACTACTATTACTACTACGACTACTACTACTACTACTACTCTGTTCTTTTTTTTCATCTCAAGTATTTTCTTCCAATTTTTTTTAAATAGAATTTTATGGGTAAATTTCCGATCATCAATCGTCATAATAATTAATTAAAAAAAAAGAAAAAGGAAGGAAGAAATGCTCGTACTTGAATAAGTATCCTTTGATCTGATGAAGGAGGCTGTATTACGCGTAATCAATTGTACACAGAGTTATTAACACATCGGTATTCATAAATCAACAGCGAAAGGGCAACAAAGGGATAAACAAAAAAAACGCAATGGGGGCAAATGTCGCTAAATCTCCCTGGCCCCCTTCTCTCTCTCTCTCTATCTCTCTTTCTTGCACTCTCTGTACGACCCTCGTTGTGAAAAGGGCGAGGAAGACGGCGAATTATCGAGTTTCAAATGCCAGTCCTTAACGAGCGATAATAACTCGAGCAAATAGCGTGCATTTCTAGAGCGTTAGTTTCTACTCGCGTTACGCGTACGTTGTAAACGCCAAGAAAAACAGCTAAGGAGAAGGAAGAGATGAGAGAAACGAGAGAGAGAAAGAAAGAAAGAAAAAGAAAAGATGGAGCGCAGTTGTGGAAAGAATCGCGAACGAGACGAAAGGGAGAAAGTAAAGAAGCTGTTTCAAATTTTATGAAAATCTGACAGTCATTCATGATTCCTGTGTAATATCGCAAGAATCGATTTATTATTCTCTCAAACAGCCATCGAAAGATTCCACCGAGCAAGTTACTCGCTACGCTAAATCCGTAGCTTTTTCAGCTGTTTTTCAAAGATCCCTCGTTCCTCGTTTTCATTCTCTTCCGTGGAACAGTGCATCGAAGTATCGTTAAAAAGAAGAAGAAAAAAAAACGAAAGAAAAAGAAACTAAAATCGTAAACCCCTTCCCTCACTGGCTGGAAACTTACACGAGGAACGATTAACGACGGTGAAACTCTCTTTGGCGGCTTTTCGCCCGAGAAAAGATTCATCGTGGCCGAGACTTTCCGCCGACAGTATGATAAATTGCGTTCTACGTAGAATCTCGTTTAATCGATAATTGATCACCGTTCTTTTGTTTTTCATGATACCAGCGATAGCGAATCAGCCATTATCAACGTTCAGCTGGGGAATAACCCAAGATTCCCTTTCGTCGAATTCGCGGTCGAAACCGCGAAACTAAGTCGCTCGCCCACGATATTCATCACGTTGAAATATTTCGCGATTACGGCGTTATTTTTATCGTGAACGTTATGCGAGAGACCGCTTATAAACGATAGATGCGACATTGGAGGACACACAGGCGACGTGGCAAAGGATCGCCTAAATTTCAATAGCCGGCCCGTCATTGTCCCGTGTAATTGATTACATTAACGGAGGGACCACCTGGACGTAGTTGGATAAAACTAAAGAAGAAAAAGGGAAGCTACAACGTGGCAGGAATAAGAAGTTGCCTCGGATGATGAATGTGCCTTCTGAGCCGTCGCGTCAGCGAGGCTCTGTTTCTCGTTTGTAAACGAGCCTTCCCTCTTTTTCTCGCCGACGTGGACACCGCTTCGCTCGTTTTTACCGGTGTTCTATCGACAGGAAGAGGAACGTTCCCCACCCGTACTTTGTTTATCTAGCCATTTATCTTCGACGAGGTAAATTCGCGAAATTAGCGGATGGATCACGCTTCCTTTTTATCCTTCTGACGGAACAAAAGCATACAGCCGAAAACTTGACGAAATTTGTGAAACGAAACTTACTATATATAATCGGGATTGTATTAAACAGAAAAACTCCGAAATCTACTGTGAGCACAATGGAGCAAAGAGCGAGGAAGCTTCAATATAGCGTCCATTAAGACAGGTCATTTTACGTCATTGTGGCCAACTATGTGACAAAGAGAGAGAGGGGGGGGGAGAGAATTCGTAACAAGCACGGAGGCAACTTGTAAAGTCTGAACAATGGATTCTGTAACGGGATGACAAACGGTTAGCGAACGATTAAAGTCGGTTCATCCGTTGTTGGTGTCTCAATCGGCTCGACGTACAAGTGTTTCCGGGGAATGAATGAGCAAGACCACCTCCCTCCCCCTGGAACCATTTCAAGCTGCTCAACTTCCAAGAGGGAGGAGTCAAGGGATGCCCACTTGGCCTCGAGTACCTTCGCGGTGCCGAAACGTTTCTGCACTCGGCGAGAGAATCGCTCGAGAGGATGAAAGAGGACGTGGCCGAGAGAGCAATCCTGCGTCTCGTCCGTGCGCTTCCTTTCGCCCGATATTTCGAAATACAAACTCCAAATATTGACCGAGGAACGATGTAGGCAACTAGAGCCTAACTCGATAACTTTATTCCAGAAGAGCAAGATGTAAAAACGCGCGGTACAGTTTCCATTTTCGTTCCGTCTCTTCGACTAAATCGTTCGCAGAAATTTGAAAATGGATAAAGATCCACGATATATATATATATATGTATTTTTTTTTCGATCGCTAAAAAAAAAAAAATTGTTCGAACAAGAAGCAACGATTCCGGAGGATTGACCAGATAAATCAACCTTGCACTCTCCTACTCCGGGAGCGACGCTGACAGGGAAATAAGAAAGTACACGAGTTTCGATACCCGTAACAGGGCAATCTATAAAATCCCCTATTACAACGATCTATAAAATCCCCTATTACAAAATCCCCTCAGACCAACGACAAGCCAATACCAAAAGACCAATTGCAATCAATCAACCTCTGCCGAGCGTCGAACATGTACAAAATGTTCATATGACGACGGCAAACATCCTCTATTCTGTCGGCAAAATCATTCTCTCAGAAAACGAGACTCTCTCCTCTCTCTCTCTCTCTCTCTCTCTCTTTTTCTCTTTCTCTCTGAGGTATCCCATACATCTTACCGCGCTACTATATTGAGACACATAACAGTATAACTATTCTGACGAGGGTTGGCTACGTGTAAAACTGACCAGCAGGTAAAAATATTGAAGAAACGGCGGAAAAGTAGAAAGAGAGTCGAGAGAACGGCTACGCAGGATAATAGCGTCATTGTTGTGGATATGTTTTCAAAATGAGGAATCCTCCAAAAATCTATCCTCTTCTTTCACTGTCCTAGCGATGGGTTCAACTTTGCACCCTACCGATAACTACAAAAATATTTGAACACTAGCCACAGAAAGTTTATCGTATAGCAAATGTGAAAATTCTAAAAGGCTAAAAGTATAAAAGTATAAAGTTAAAAAATTTGGAGAATTTAGTGTTTCGCGACGAATATTGCTTCAACCGCTTGTTTCTTCTTTGCCTGTAATCCAACTGCAGCAGTGGCGAGGCATACTAAACTCGATCCCATCGCTAGTCCTCGCACAATAAAGATTCGAGTATTTGTTGTGTCGCTGTTTGTAGCCAATCTGCCGCATGCTTTGACCCACGTAGTACCTCTTCAGCCGCGTATACACGCGATCGTGTTCCCCTCTTTTCTTTTTCTTTCTTTCTTTCTTTTTTTTCCGAGGGAGGGTTCCGATCTTTACGTGAAGGACGTTTTCCCGAAAATTTGCTGCCGACAGTTATTAGCGTTATTAATGGCCGTGCATTGACAACTCGATTCATCGTCGATCGTCCATTTGTAGCGAGGGGATCGACTGCTCTATAGGCAGATGTACACCTTCTGCTCAAGGGTCACGGGGATGATTCTCTGAAAGGCGTCAACTGTGAACAAGAGCACCGTATATAGGTGGTGTATGCTTCTTGTGGATACCGTTCGATTCCTAGCGAATGAGACGTGTTTTGTAAGGTGGTTACTCGACTGGTGCTCGAACTCGTGTTCATATTCGAACGACAGGGACGTTTTCCCTTTCCTTGCTTCGTGTTGTTTGAGAGCTACGTCGAGTTATTAGCAAAGTTTCGAAAATACACCATATATTTTAGATATTTCATTCTGCGCAATTTTTTTTTCTTTTTGCATGAAAATCCATTTCAGCATACTTTGGCGGTGGTGTGGTAAAGAATGCAATTGCGAGATCACGTCACGTTATCGGCGACGTTTGTCCACGATTTTTCGCTTAATCTGCTGCTGCTGCTGCTGCTGGCTGTTCCGGGCCGAATTATCCAATTACCTGCGGGAGGTTAACCTGTACCTTGGAGCAGCTTCCCTGCTCGGATAGACGCGGATCGACGACAGCTAGGCCGGCAGCGGCAACAGCAACGGTAGCACGAGGCGGTCCGTGGTCCAAAGCGGACCGGACAAAGAGCTCGTAAACGCGTTATTCCACGCCAACGGATCTGTCAGAGCCGCTTCTCCGGGTGCACCGCGTGGAAAAGGTACGTCCATCGGCTTCCTAGGCTATCCGCTAGATATGTTTCTCTCTCCTCTCCGTGAGGACCGAGAGAGTCCGCCACTCCGTTTACCTTCGTTATCTTCGCGTCGACCAGTGGCTCAGGACAGTCGCAGGCAACGTTTTCGAAAAACGACTCGACTATTTTTTGAACTCTGAATAGCTCTTGCTTCTCCGAGCATCTTCACTCTGACCATGTTAATCATGGATAATTTCAGCCACGAGCCGGCTATTGTTCAGTGCCATTGAACTACCCAGATACTACCCCAGAACGAGTCGCAACGAGCAAAAAGCAAAAAAGAAATCCCGCGTGCACAATGAGAGGCGACATGTGTTCGAAAATTCGTAATCCTCGTAGCTACAGCGAATTCGCACAGAGCCGGGAAATAGAGCAAATCCTAATCGCGATCTCTACGTCGAGGGTTCCTTTTCCTTTGGTTACTGCGAAAAACGCAAAACGGGGAAAAGAGAGAGAGAGAGAGAGAGAGAGAGAGAGAAAAGGAGAGAGGGAGAGAGAGAGGGAGAGACGAGAGTTGAACCGCGTTACCGGGAAATAAAGGCGAGGAAAGGGGCCTTTTAACGTGAGCACAATCGGGCACAAGGTGCACAATGACATCGACTGGCTCTGGTATTGTGGTCGACGCCGCGGTCCCGCTTGTTCCCATGGGACTCGTGTCCGCCGAGGGTTTCGACATAATTAGCTCACGTATCGGAATGATCAGCTGTGGGAATAGCCAGCCGTAGCTGTCGATCTACGTCTACTTCCTCGAAATCAAATGCCAGCCATTCTTTGTCCTTGACGTCACGTTCTCCTGACTGAAACTTGGAGATTACACAAAGAAGAACGCAATCGTTCGTTTAACAACTTGCTTCCTTTAACCTTGATAGTGAAACACGCGTTGCAGTAAGTACGACGTAATATACCTCTATCTCTGAGAAAAGCAAAAATCGTCTGTCGAGGAGGAGTGAAAAAGGAGTATCGCACGAATCCTGCTTAGGGAAATAGGAAATATGGGTGAGGCAGACCAAGCAAGAGCGAGATTAGTCGGGACTCGTCGGGAGCTGAAGAGACTCTGAGTGCAGGTGTGCGGGTGGAATCGTTATTATTGTGCGCGAAGAACGGTCCAGAACTTTGAGAACGTGAAGTGGAGGACCACTCGACGGTCCTTTTCAGAAAGAGAGAGAGAAAGAGAGAGAGAGGGAGGGAGGGAGAAAGGAGAAATGTTTTCACCACACTGGCGTGTTCTTGCACTGAGGAGTTTAAGCGCCCGCGAAACGAAAAGGAAAAGAGACGGGGGGGGGAAAGACGAGACAGGGGAGAGAGACGAACACAGAGTGGTGCACAAATGAACCTTTCAGAAAATCGAATGGAAAATCCGTGCATGGCGACGTCATTATCGTCCTGTTAAGTCGTATTCGCTAACGATCCACGCGTTTCCACTATTTCTATTCCTCACGCAGCGTCGCCATTTTCACCCGACGAGGAAAAAAACAACCGACGATGAACTGAAGGGAAATTGCACTTGAGCGAAAGTTTTAGTTATTTTATACGGCGTGCACGTGCACTTTAAACGCGAACGGGAGAGTGTAAACGTTCGTTCAAAGGAACGGGGGATTTTGTTGTACGATGGGTACGATAAGTGTTTCGCTGAAGATTGTTTCACGATTCTTTCGTGGAACGAAAGTTGTTGACGAGATCGCTCTGTACAGTCTACGATGAAAAATTCTAGGGATTTTTAGTCATTTTTCGATACTGGGACAACTGGACGTTTCTGGACGTAAATATAAATATCTCGCCTAAATCGGCATGATGAATGACGCTGAAGGAGACAAGCAAGCCTATTTGAAATTAATACTCATACTGTGAGCGTTAACCTGTGCTAAAAGCGAGTGCATATGCGCGCATCGATTGTTTTCGAGCATTGTCTGTACTTTAGAAGAAAGTCAAGTAGCGATCTCGTTAGGGGAATGAAAAATTGACGAGTAGCGTATGGCAGTTATATCTAAACGAAGCGTTCTTCTGCTCTTGGTTTTGGCCGAGCTGATGATTCATCGAGTTACAGTTTCAATTCAACCAGAGAGATGCACTAGATCCGATGGAGAGATGTAGAAACGGATAGTTTGTTCAAGAGAATATTCCGAGACGACTCAAAAGTCTCTATATTGTTCTATAAATAGCCGAAAATAAAAACTAAATAACTTTCCTTTAGCAAAGATGTAAATAATTTCCCTTTAGGAAAGTAAATTAACTAAAAAATCCCTTTCCATGGATCGCAACGTATTGTCAACAGCTACGGGCGCACGGCCGTATTGAGGACTCGCTTTCCTTGATCCAAAAACTACACGGATCTACGTTGCGAGAGCAAATCCACGATCCACGGGGCAAGTACAATGAGAATCCGATGTAATCTCCGGAAATGTTTAGGGGAAAATTAGGCCGACAGTTGTCGAGGTACCCATGGGTACACCACTGGCCCCTCTGAAGCCAGGTTTGTCAAAATATTTATTCAGCACGGTATTCGTCGTTTTTTTCTTTCTCTTTTTTTTTCTTTCTTCTCCCCTTTTCTCTCTCTCTCTCTCGATTCTATTACATCCATCAGAAAGATCCCGCTGTTTTCTTGCCACCGTTTTTTTGGCTCGCGTGGCGCAGAAATCCTTCGAAATTCTGTTTATTTCCCTCTCCCTCGGGTATGATACGTTATAATTCATTTATTTTGTTATTAAATTCCGTAGATCATACGCGTTCGATGCTTTCGAATCCTCTTTTCGCTTTTACTCGTTACGTCAATTGGTCATCAAAGTATTATCAATGACTATGATGGATATTAAGTTTTTACAACGTGTTTCCAACGATAAAGGAAACGTTAAAAGGAACGAAGGAATTCGGAGAACTCGTCTCGCCGATTAAAGTTAAATCTCAGGCTGTCGCGAGCTAGCGTGGCACGACAGCTATCGGACAAAAGGCGACGGCGACGTCGTCGTCGCAGTATCTTTTCACACTGTCGCTATTTTCTCGGAAAGCCACCCTCCTCGCGCGACAGTTCCGTAAGGGCGCAGGGCTTCCATCACGTGTTTTTTCCTCGTGCTATTAGTCATATAGCGCGTGCTATAGTCGCGTCGCGTCTCTTGTCATTAACGAAACGACGAAAATTTCGCGGAAGAATCCTCGGAATAAAGATCGAAACAAGAGCGGTACCGAAGAGGCGGAAATTTTGAGACAAAAAGTTTGACAATAATTTTAATTAATTTTAATCGGATACTCGACGATCACGCGAAGAGCAATCGCAGCTATATCGAATAGAAACTGTAGAAAACACATCTGATCTTTCTCCGATTTTCAACGATATATCACCTGAGGGTCGACGAAAAAAAAAAAAATGTTTCTATTTTAGCGACGAACGAAAGTAAAAACGTGCGACAGGGTAATGGCGAAGGAATAGAGAAGTGCATTAGCGTGGGAGCTCATTAACGCGAAGAAAGAAAAGAACGAGTGGCCCGACGACCCTCGCCATTGTCAGCACGTGAAGCTATTGCGATGGGAATTTCATGGATTCTTCGCGGTCGTTGCGATCGTTTCACTGATTTAACGCGGAAAAGTGAACGTGAAGGGAGAGAGACGCCGGCCGACGTAACGCGATTGGATGTTCCTTTTAACGCTGCCCTCTCGCTGAATTTATCGCGTCGCGGGTCCTCTTGGAAAAAAAGTATCCATCACCGAGATCGTGACGAACAATAGAAAAAAAAAAAAAAAAGAAGAAAACCAATCCGCGAACGAATTACAGAATTACATACACATTCGTACATTTCACTCAACATTTGTAAATCCTCGAATTTGTCGAGATTCGAGCAAGTTTCGCAAGCACAGACACGACGATAACAATAAGAAATACGTCTTTTCCAGTAGGTAAGGTACGCCGCGCGTGGTATGATAATTTCATGGAAAAGCATTTTGCACGCACGAGTCGCCACGAAACCGGTATCAGCCAACCACTTGCTCGCGTGCTATCCGACATTATACATATCGCCAAGTATCGAGCAATGGCTGTGAGTGCTCGCGTGCTCGTTTTCCGCCATTGCGGCTTCGCTGGGACACAGCGTTACAACACAGCGAACTGCAGCGGTGCTGGTTTCTTCCGTTTTTCCTGTCGTTTGAAGCCAGCAGAGAGCTTCGGAGGAAAGCAGAGCCGTAGATTTTACGGCTATCTATCTATCGAGCCATTTCGTACGTGTGCCGGATACAACGGTGAATTTTTCTCCGGGCTGTATTGGACTGTTGGAATTCCTCCGGGTCCAACCCGCCCGAGCCTCCCCCATCTTTTTCAGCCTGGACCTAGCCAGCCGCCGAAATGTGCCAGCCACCCGTTTCTGTTTGAAGAGGGAATTTTACAGTCGAATACACTTGATGCAAGACGTACAGTTCCACGTCCACGACTATCTTCTGCCATCGGCAGCCTCGTCTCTCTCTCGTCTTGCGACGTTCGGCTTCGACGTTTCCATAGACGACGACGCATCGTCGTGGCCGGTGGTCAGCCGTCGGATACCAGGAGCGTTGATTTTTTTTCCCGGATAATCCAGAGAGAAATTCAAACCGAAGGCTCGGAAGCGTGAGGAATTGACGCAATAATAAATAAATAAATAAATAAATGAATGTATATATATATATATACACACACGTTCGATGGCACGACACGTGCAAGTTTCGATATATAAAGAGCAAGATAAACGCGAGAAAAGTTAGGAGAAGAGACGAGAAGAAGGCTGGCTGTTTAAAATGCGAGCCAGTCGCGTAAAACGGATAGAAGGCTTCTTTGATACCTCAGCCATATTTCCTGCAGCGCCCCGAGAGGCGGCAACATCTCTCTCTCTCTTTCTCTCTCTCTTGTGTCATTCAATTAATTCGTAACTGCCCCCACATAAAAATACCGACACCCTCTTTCTTTTCTTCCGTCTGAAAGGAGAAAGGGGTGCACTGGCTGTGTGGAATTCCACGTTCAAAGCTCTCCTCTCTCTCTCTCTCTCTCTCTCTCTCTCTCTTGCCCAGAGAGAGACCTTTACAGGGGGATAGCTTCCTTTGCCCTGCTCTTTCTGCTACTTTGTCGTGTTCTGCTACTTCTTCTGATACTTCTTTGTCTCTGTTTTCGTTTCTTTTCCTTCCTTTTTCTCCCATCTTCTCTTTTTCTTTTACTTCGTTTAACAGTTAGAAGAGTAGTCGTCGTCGTCGTCGTCGTCGTCGTCGTCGTCGTCGTCGATGGCAGCGTGTTTGCACAGAGAACAGTTGCTGCTCTCGTTTCTTAGCCAAGGCGAAGAAGAAGCGAGGCTCCTTTTGTCTCTCGACGCTTCGCTGCAAAGGGAACTCTCTCTCCCTCTCTCCCTCTCTCTTTCTTTCTCTCTCTCCCTCTCTCCCTCTCTCTTTCTTTCTCTCTCTCCGCCTCGTTTCTAGAAGCGATATTTCCATCAGTTACGATTACGTTGCGGGAATTATAAACAATTTCATAGCAGAGGGATGCTTTAACGTTTCTTCGTCTCGTAACACTGTTTCAAGATTCGAGACGAGATTATACTTTGTATACTTCAAAGATGAAATCCAAAGAACAAGGGACGCTCGAAACTTTTCAAATTGATTGATACGTATCACGCCGTTTCGTCGATCTTTGCATATGAAAGTCAAAGGAAGAGAGAAATAGGAACGAGAGGAAATCGCTACGCTTCCTGCATCCTTCTTCTTCTTCTTTTACATCGCGAGACTGGGAAAACGAGCGTTCCAGGCGAAAAAAGGAGGTGTTGATCGTTTCTGAATTCCGAAAGATAGCAACAACGCGTTTCTTTTATCCCCGATACTGTGCCATGAATAAATGCGCCATTTTAAACGTGACGCTTTCGCGCTTGAAAATCGACGATTCGTTTTACCATAAAAGTGTCGGAAAATGAAATATGACACTTTCGAGCCTGTTTTGCGAATCAAAATAGCAGAGAACGCAACTTTACAACCACGCGAAATATCCGTTTTGAACTGTACTGTCCACTAGGTGAACAAAGTATGCCATACCTCAAACAATAAAACACAGCTGAATGAAACCTATGGCAAAAAAAAAAAAGAAAAAAAAGAAAAAAGAAAAATCTATAACCCTGATATAATGGAAAAACAGGATCGGAAACTGCGCAAAAAGAAAGAACAAAAATTGTAAAAAGTCCCGCTGTTTTGCAAAGTAAAAAAAATTAAAGTGTGAATTCCGCGTGGTTATTCATAAATTTCAATTGTGCCAGAAAGTCTCGCGGCTATTTCGACTCCGATCCTTTTCGGCGTGGAGGCGAAGAATGTGCAAAGTTGGCGTAAAATTAGGGGCTTGTTAGCGGAAACTGCTAACGTTGTGAACCATTAGCAAATTAATGACAGAATTTATGGAGTCTCGGTTTCGCGAACTACGCGACGACTTGTCAAACTTTCGAAACTCTCGCCCAGAAATTAGAATCAAGTCCTCGTCGTTACTCTCAGAGTTCCTTCACGCGGGCTATCTCAGTACTGAATGGTCCTAAAAACTTGATTAAATCTTGATAGCGTTTCCCTGCCAACACCTCGCTTCTTGCAACTATCTCGTTCGACGCCTGCTATTTGCGAAAAAGAATCTTCTATTCCTGCTGTGTTTCATAAACCATCGTTTCTCGCCAAGTGAAAAATCTACCGACCCATTTTTGATACTTTGACACGAAATAAATCGTTCCGGATCGAGGTACAAACACGATGAATTAGCTGACGTTACATTTTGTAATTGAAATTGACACTTTATCGACTGAATCGTATCGCTGTCACCGTTCTATGGCTTCGCGTAGCACGTTTCTGTCATTTTGTTATACTTCTTCCCTACTGGAACGACAAAGACTTTCTTCAACAAACGGAAGTAACTACACCCGTCCCTCAATTTACGCGGCACTTTTTTACGCGAGTATTTGTTTCACGCGGAAAATTTACCTCAATTTACGCGGAACTCTTTATACGCGGAATTGATTTACGCGATTTTATTTTACGCGGTCAGATATGTATATACCTACGTATTTTCCTATAAGTTTTAAAATTGACAGTTTTATACAGTAGGTATTGTGAGATCGGTTGACGGAACGCGTGACGCAGAAAGAAACTTTGTTCAAGGCGTTGTCTTTGGCCGTAGTGCGGGAACGAACAGTGTGACTTTGGACGTTGAGAGGACGACATTGTCGCTATACTGTTTAGATTTATAATTTATATGTTTTAATTTTAACCCAGTCGTGTCTAACAAACTTTCAATCACGCGAAAGAAGAGAAAGTCGATGTCTTTGGACGTGAAAATGAAAATTTTCAACCGACTTGAAGAAGGAGAAAAACCTACAGCGACTGCCAAGGCATATGGAATATTTTATTAATTTTTCCTTTTATACTGGCAGATTCAATTTAACACGATTTTCATTCGCGTAAATCAAATCCACGTGGAACGGATATTCGCGTAAATTGAGGTGTATTTAAATTTTATTTCGTTAACACTGCAACCGCACATGAACAGTTCGTGAAAACGTTTGAATTCCAACAGAGAGTTGACGAATCAAAAAAAGAGAGGACGCGATGAAAGAAATATCTACTACATCGTTCTCGGAAGAGATTGATTGGCAAAACAAATTAAAAAATTACGAAAGATCGAAGCAACGAAGGAAGCGCGATCAGTTTGAAAATCAGTAGGAGATCATGTAAACAACGATCGTCGAACGACGGGGAGAGAGAAAATAGAAAATGGTGAAAGAAAAGAAGGAAATAAAAAGGAGAAAACTCGATTTGTTCCCGTGACGAGGAGAAACCGGAAATACGATTTGTACGTACGATCGATCAAAACCCTCGTCTGGCGGGATCGCGGCCGACGTCGTTCCCATCGAAGCGATTCGATGAGCTAACGCCAACTTAACGCTACACACCCCACTGAGCCGCACTCGGTCAGATAACTCGTGGATTTTCGAGCACCGTGCAGATTCCCGCTCGCTCACTTGTAGATTCTTCGATGATTTAATTCCTATCGACCATTTAACACGTCACTTTGAGAGATCTCCTGCCGCAAAAAAGGACACCGAAGGCGAAACGATCGAAACCGAAAGCCGAGTTTTTCTAAAGTTTTCGTCACAAATTTAATCAATTTGAATTATTCATCCCTCGGAAAATCTTTTTTAAACTTTACAGAGAAAAGAATTATTATTTGGCAACTTTAGTTATTTCGGAGACGATGGCGTTTTTGACGAGCGAGATATTTTAAGTGTCGATTCTCTCGATTCGACAACCGAGGGAGGGGTAGAGGGGGGGGGAGGGCAGAGAATCCGCGGAAAAGGGCGAGCGTAAGGCGTAAGAGAATGGAAATCAATACGTGAAGTGAGCAGCAGCCAGTTTCAGGGCAGGAGCCTCGATGTCGGCTTTAGAAAGCCTTGAGACGTCGTCTGTTCATCCTCTTTGGAGCCCCCTCCGATTCCGTGTTAAGAGAGCTCGAGCAAACGCGACGCGCAGGAAACTCGGAAAGACAAGGAGAGAGGGAGAGAGAGAGAGAGAGAGAGAGAGACCACGGTGAACTTCCATTCAGTACTAATGGGGTTAAACGCCTTAGCCATCAACCGAACGTCTCCCTCTTGATTCTCGGACGTTTCGATTCGGCTTCACGGCTATTTCCCGGTTCGCAGTTTCCTCGACCATCCTCCGCTCTCTTTCGCTTCAGCTTCTGCTTCTGCTTCTGTACAGGCCGCGTACAATTTGCTCGCTGCGCCGCGAGTTTCGCGAGTTTCGCGAGTTTTCGCTTTAAATGCCTTGTATGCGGTTATTATACGCTGCCGGTGGTATAATAGTGTCGTGGCGCGGCAAATTTGGCGTGAAAGAGCACAGAGGGACGGATCTTCGTCTAATTGTAAAATACGTACGTAACTGCTTTAACCGCAACCGTATCGCGACCTATCGTTTCGCGTGTTTTTCGTCGCCAGTTTACGACGATAATTGGCAAATGTGATAAAATAGCTTGCTGAAAACTCGACATCGCGTACATCTAACACTGTAGGCCAACGTTGGCAAACACATGGCACGCAGGAGATTTTGTACGGCACTCAAAAGAATTAATATAAAAAAAATCATGTGATAAACTTTAACTTTATGTAACAAACTTCTTTCAAACTTGTGTGTTTTCTAAATTTCTAATTAACGTAGCACTAAAACCCTTCACAGACTTTGCAACGATTCTATTTCAAAAATCTTTCAAAATTTGCCACCAAGTTGGCCTTGCATTCATTAATATATTTTATATGCATGCATTGAAAATTTTACTAAAAATTCAAATTTATTATAACGTAACAACTTTTATATTTTAATTTTGTACTGTTTCTTTATATTCAATAAATACAATTACATGAACTTATATCACGCAATATGTTTATTTATATATAATAAATATTAGCCATAGATACTGGCACGGAGTAGAAAATTGAAATGAATTTTTATCTAAATTTGGGACAGCGATCAAATCTTATTTGCCATCCCTGCTGTAGGCAGTTATCTTTCAATTGGAAAATATAAAAAGCATTTACAGTTTGGAGGACTGCAAATATTTTTCCTATAATCGCCTCCTTTCAATAACCGTTTTAAAGCATGAAAGAGTAAAAGACAGGGACGCATAAAGGGGCGAAGAATTTAATAAACGCGAATTAAATTCCTTCGGCGGAGATATATATTTTCTTTCTGTTATTCGATAATTGACGATAATATGAAATTCATTCCCCTGGTATGCTAGCGTCGAAACGATTTTTAACTTTTTCTTTGGCAAATGGATCATTGAATTTCTTTGCGTACAAATCTTTTCCTTGTGTGTAGGAACGTAAGTAGAAACGTCCAGTCTGTGGTAAGACCACTTGTCTACGCGAAGGCGCATAAACTCCAATTTTAATTAATTTAAGTACTATAATATCGTTCAATCGAAACTATAATCGTTTCACGCTGTAAATTTTATGCCAACGATTCCGTGTACATCGTCTTTCAATTTAAAAAAAAAAAAAAAATCCATTCGAGTGTAAAAAGTATTAATGTTTGCTGATATAAATGAGCAACACTCTTTTAGGAAGTTCATTTCGTAGATTTTGAAGCATATGTGCACGTCTTTCGTTTGTGTAAAATCGTTTAAACAAACAACAATGTTTTATGAAACTTCTTATTGAAACTGAGTTGCTTTGACGAACACATTTCGCACTCACTGTGTGAATTATAACTGGTTAAATTATCTCGAGCAAGGCAGGAGAGAAATTCTGTTGAAATTTACCTTTGTGTGCCATGTCGTCAGCGGTGACAGAGGCTAGGAGGCCGGTGGCGCCCGGCCATGGAGCGACCGCAGCGCCTAGTTGCTGCGAAGGCAGAATCTTCGGGCCTTTAGGCACTTCCGGTCACTGAAACAATGAAATTTTCTACTTAAAATCATCCTCATTTTAATTTAACCAACCGCGCGTTCAACGAATCTCGCGTCACAGGTTTCGCCGCGATTTTTCACCTAAAATTCCCCTCCGTCGTCCCGAAGAAAAGTATATGATCTATCTTCTAAATTTATTCTAAAAATGATTTCAAATCAATCAATGTACCGTGAAAGCAAGTGGGAGGATAAATTCTGTACACGCGTGGAGATTTTCTCAAACTGTGTGCCCGTGCGACATTCAAGATCAGATTAACCTAATTCCAAAAACCAGCTCGCCGATCGTCAACACTTGTGTAAATTTGCTATCTCGCAATATAATCGGAAACACAATGTTCTACGACAAGTGTTCTATCCCATAATGAAACAGTTGGCGTAGATTTCGATACAAAAGATTGCACAAGAATCTCTAATTATTCGTAGACACGCGTATGAATTTCTTGAGAATCTTCTCTCCTTTCTCTCGAGATATTTACTACTACGCGTAACTTTATTGTACCAAGATTTTATTTCGTCTACTTATCACAGTCACATTCACCGATATCATCCTAATTAATAGACGTTCGTTAATTCGAATACGACAGGAGAATCGTGCCATAACTACCTGCCGTGCACTCGCGTAACGAACATTGAAAAGGTGTCCCTGCGTTCTAATTGGCTCCATATCAAGCAACAACGACGCCGCCAGGCTCTAGAAAAGGCACGACTTGTTGAGCAAAAGAATCGGCATCCTACGAGAGAACTTGAGGGCCACAATGCGTTCCTCTGCCCGACGCGAAAAACCCTTTTTATAAGCTTAGATACACGCGCACTGCCACACGTGCCACGTGTGTACATACGCGTAAGTATATTTCTTCATTTTGAACGGTGACGACACTTCGAGTGTCGTAATTACCCTCCTCGCGTCGCTTCTGAACAGAGTTACGCGTGTGTAACGTGCAACGTGTCTGTTGGAAGCACGGTCTGTCAGCCGGTGGCTGGGAATTAAAGCGGAAAAAGAAAAGAAAAGGAAGAAAAAAAAAAGAAAGAAACAGAAATGGTGTATCAGCCGGAAACACGAAGGGGTCGAGAGTGGCGAGGCTGGCGCGATAATTAGCGTACAAACGGGGATCGATCTGGATATACAGAGAGGAGAGAGAACTTTCTGTCTGTGACTTTGCTCTTCTCGATCAATCGCAAAGGAAGCCGGGGGTGGTTCCGACACCCTTCGACAACGTCGACGAAGACTTTTTGTTTTGTGAGACAGTGCCGTGTGAGCATGTACACGTACTGTTTGATTATCGGTTTCAAAATGCATTGTTTCGTGATGGAAGATTCGGATTATCGGATCGAGAAGAGATTTAAGTAATTATTTCTTGAAACGAGTTACTCGAAAGAGTTGAAATAAAAAAAAGAAGAAAAGAAAAAAAAAGAAAGAAACTGTTTTTCCTGTGAAAAGCACTGACTGTCGTTGTTTTCGAAACGTTCAACCCCGAAGAATCGTCTCATTCACTGAGTAACCGGCGTTAAATCATCAATTCACTTTGGCACTCGTGATCGTTCTGAATAAAAGTCGACACGGTGACGATGAACCGGTGGTTTCATTTTTACACGCTCAGCAGCAGCAGCAGCAGCATGGTTTCGCGGCCCATTGAGACGCGACTTCCCTCTGTCGTGCTCGCGTGCTTCGACAGTAGGTGGCAAAAAATAACGATTTCAGGATTTATTACGTCCTAATTAGTGCATTACTCTCGCGTTTTTTTTTATCTCGTCGCGGCTCACAAAGCGCCCTGTTACGCGCTTTTAGTTTCCCGGACAAGCGACGAGACACCTCGTGCATTTCCTTTTATCAACCAGCGCACGCTCGCGCGCGTTCGTACGTTGTTGAAAGATTCTGCTTTTATTACGATGGTTTCGTTTATTGCTGCAAAGCCGCTGTTCGAATATCAAACAGGAGACGAGGAAGGGAGGATATTATTAAAAATACACTGCCCTTTATTGCCAGAGAAACAATAAAAGAAGGCAAGAATTATTTTTCTCGCCCGCTTCTTCAAGTTTCTCTCTATAATATTGTTCGCCTGCTTGAGAGAGAACGAGGGAGCGTCAAACGTGAGACGGAGGACTGTAACAAAATTGAGGAGAACAGGAGGAAACGGAGCGCAGACGAAAAGGGGAGAACACACACACACACACACACACACACACACACAGAAAGAGAGAGAGGGAAAAGCGGAAAGGGAGAAAAGTACATCGCACTCGCATATTGTGCAAGAGGATTACCTCGGATTATGCGCGACTGAGCGCAAACAAGATCGCGCTGGTTTGTGTTTACAAGACGCCAAGCTGTCGATTTAGTGAACTCCGGGCACACAGTCTATCTACCTCTGTGTACTCGCTTCCGTCGATTTGCATTAAGTCAAAACCAAGTCATTAACCAAAAGCACGATCCATCCATTTTTAACGCGAGATTTGAATATTTCCTCCATTATTATTCCGCGTACATAGATCCTCCAGTAAACAGCGTGCGTTGATAAAAATTGAATAAACTTCTTACGAAGAGGACAACTAGATTGTCGCAAGGGTTCAAGACTCGTTCAACTTGCGAAACAACACGACACAGAGGTGTCGCACAGGCTGATGGTAATAGGTTCCATATCCACGAGCTAGCAACGCATTATGCTTTACATATCCGGCGAAACAGTGTTAATGGCACCGGCATCCAGCATCACCACCGGCAAACCAGCACCGGCGACGCACTCTAAATCCACCCTCCACCTCCCCTCCGCCCCTTCCGACGTAATACACGAGCAAACCCACAGGAATTAACTGCTCGCTCGCGCTATCGTACGCACTGACTTTCGCCGCCATTCTATTTCCGCTTTACGCGCATTAATTAATAATTCCCACGAACCAATTCGCGACGAATGGACGCGAATCTCTACCGAATCAATCGATGGAAACTTGTCGTTCTTTGTCAACGTCTTCCTTTATCGATTAAGTAAAATAAGAGAGATTCTCATTTTTTTCACGGCTCGGTTTTGTATTATTTAACGCAGATGCACGCTGCGGGCGTGCACGTCGTCCATCACGCGTGCACGAGAATAACACAAAAGGTTAATGAATTTAGGATAATTTATTTTCGTAATGGTAGTTTTTATATACGTGTGTAATAAATCGCTGGACGCTCCATTGATCAACGTTAATGCGCATATGTATATCATTTACGCGATATCCACGGCTGTTTAACGACACGTTAATAATATGTATAGTTAACTGGCCGTTAAACGATTATAGATCTTACGGAAGCTCTTCCAGCCGTGTAAAACGATTTACTTTAATGCAATTCCGGCCTTCCAAGGGGAAAATCTCTACTTACACACGTTCTTACAAACGTTTCTTCTCCCCTCTCGCAGACGCGATTTCAATTTTTCTTCATACACGCACGAACGAAGTATTCCTCTTTTCTCTTCTACATGAAACAAAACAAAATTGTAGAAAAATCAGCAGCCTAATTACGAATCTTCTTTTCTCCAGTTTGCTTCCCACCTGCGTAAACCGCGAATAATTGAAACTCTTACTCGCCGTTCTAAGCGAGAAACGCTAATTTTCATCAGACATATCGGTGTAGCTCTGCCGAGAGCTGACGATTGTTCGAAACAGATGGACCATAAAGGGTTATAGAAGAATCTCTTTCATCCTCGAATATGCCACCGTTCGATCACCTCTTCACGTACAATCAATACACGCCTGTCGTCTAAGCGTAACGCGGTAGACCTATGCAGGCACAAAACAGTTTTTAAGCGTCGAAAACTGAGCGAAACTGCCGGTAGAAAAGCCTCGGCGAATAACGAACCCTCGAACTCGAAGGGAAAGGCACGTTCACAATGTGCACGTCGAATGTCACCGCGGGGTGTCCAACACTTGTACGCGAGGCATTCACCGCGGATATACGCGGGTTCGTTCGCTTCACGGGGTTTACACGAGTCGAGTCATGTAGTCTATTGCCTAATTACACCATAATACTGCGCGAACTACGCGCGACGAGAGATACAGGGAAACGGGGAATATTCAGTCAGACAGAGATTACACACCAGGTATTCGACGAAATACGCACGCTATGTAGTTACGAACTCGAAAGTTTCCCTTTGAACGGAAGACACCGTTTTTTGAGAAACAACATTATTATCATTAAACTACTTCTCTGTATCTTTAGATATAATCTATCTTCTTCAATAATTAATTGCAGATAAAATATTTGTGACAATCGAGGCAATTTTTGTATTATTTTTTTGTCTCTCTCTCTCTCTCTCTCTCTTTTCAACGGCGCTGATCGCGCGATTATTATTCGTTGTTATTGATCTTCACGTCGTTAAATAGCGTCTCTGGTTCGTTCGCGGCGTCGGAAGGGAAGCGTGTTTGCCGACGCGACGCGTAATCGGTTTTCAGAAACGTGACTCTCTCTTCAGCTCGCACGACGTGTTCCGCTAAATAGACGCCGGCGAAAGGAAGCAACCCTCTCGCTTGTCTTGCCGCTTAATAGTCAGTATCAGCGACTACACGGTGCGTGTGCGAGGATGCAGATTGCATACACGTACCGTATAATACAGCTTAAGGCACAATACACCCTCTATGGGCGCGTTATATCAGGGATGAATGTGATTGAACGGTACGTTGAGTTTCACTGTCTCTGTTTCGCCATCTCTCGCGCACGCTTGCACGCGTGTCTCACCCTCTCCGTTGCTCACGCAACTGTTCGAACAGCCTGCAGATCTTTCCGCAAGATCCATCGAACGTTGAATTGTTCGTTTCAATTCAACGATGATAAATTTTCACGAAAGCACGAGCGCGAGCAGTTTTCATTTTCATCCGCATTTCGCTGACCCGAGAAAGCCGGAGAATTATCAATTTAACGATATAAGACGGATCGGTCGAGACAACGAAACTTTAATCACTGAAAGAACAAATAAATCAATAATAGCCTTTTACTTCGACAGATGATTCTCATGAAATACGAGCCACTCTTCTTGGTAACTTTAACAAACTAACAATTAATTTAAATAAGCGCCCATACAAATGAGAAAAGTATTCAAAATTGCAGTTCAAAGAAAACAAATTGTTGCGACACAGCGTTCAGCGTTCGTTCGAATTCATTAATCCCGAGTAGAAGTGAAAAACTCAGTCAACCGAATTAATACTTCTCGAGCGTAATAAATCAATTTAACGCTCAGATTTTCGTTGCTCAATCAATTAAGTACTGCCCGATTTAACGTTAATGATTCGAATGAAATAATTTTGTCTGACTTGGAGTGATCTCTCGATTAAGAACTAAATACATACTGCGTGAATATGAAAATTCTTAACACAGCGTTGCCGCGTTAACGCTATTTCATTTTATTCATCTTGGCGTCTCGATATGTAAAATTAGCAAACTTTACGAAGGAAAGCAAGGGGCGAATAAAGATCTTGAATTTACGATTTCGACGCAAATTATCTGCATCTGTTTCTAATTTTAAATGGGAAACAAAACGATCAGAAATTCAGGCTGAATGATTTAGAAAATAATCGTCTCTTCATCCAGCCTTTCAAGAAACACTGTTACGCAAAATTTTGTATCTATTTTAATTCATTTAGAGAATAATCATATGACTGGTCATTAATAATCCTTTTATACCAGAGTGAGTATAGTTATTAACTGACTAAACGACCAGAGAGGTAAATCTAATATCAATAATCGTAAAGTACAATTTTTCTGCTCATAGTTCAAGCAAAAACATGAGTACAAATAATTAATTACATCGATCCAATCCGATGTCGGTCGGTATTAGTTTTTAAGGGTAGGAAAGTTGCTGAGAAACGCGGAGAAGTTGTAGCAGCAAACGAAGACACGTGGATTACGTACCAAAAGCTGCCGTCGGCCGATGCTTATCGCCCGGCCAGCCTCCTCAGGGCGCGCAGCACAAGGAATCCGGAACTATGTAATAAGCAACGTGGTATCGTTGCGTACACTTTGTGCACTTTGGCACAATTTTCACGAAACCAGAGGCTCGTCGCGTCTGTTACAGTCACTCGCGTTTCCTACCACTGTGCGACGTATCGTCCCTTGCGAAAACTTCAACAACAAACACCGGATGAAAATCAAGAGAATCAAGTCCAACAAAATCTTCGACCGATCGATCTACGATTCTCTCTCTTTCTCTCTCTCCCTCTCTCTCCTTTATTTACTTTTAGAAATATATCGGATCTTCTTGTTCCAAGGATCTCTTTGATCGTCTCTGATCGTTCACGAAATTCACCGACTGGTCGAAACGAGCGTTTGAAATCCAAGACGAAACTGCGCGAGAACACTGTCCGGGTGTTCTATCGACGATTATCGGGCAGAATTAAATCCTCGCGGAGGCTGAGTACTCGCTTGGCAGCAAGCGGAATGCGACGGGGGTGGCTCGTACGATCCGTACGAGCGCAGCACACGTGCTGCTCTGCAGCGTGATTCTTCTGCTTTCTTGGCTCTCTCTCCAGAGAGAGAACCCCCGTGTTTCCACACACACACACACACACACTCACACTCACACACACGGGGGTTATAGACAACGTGCGATATAGACGAAGAGACAGAGAGAGAGAGAGAGAGAGAGAGAGAGGGAGAGAAATAGAGAGAGAGAGAAAGAGAGAGAGAGAGAGCGAGCAAAGGCAAAAAGCTCGAAGAGAGAGCACTAGCGGGCAACGCTGGCCGTGGAAATATTATTAGGTAAAGCACACGCACGGACTGGCACGCAACGACTTGCGGACTCTCGTTGGGTCGTGCTGGCGACCCCGCGATTCGTGTTGGTGCCGAGAAGTACGTTGGACCAATGGGCGGAGGGCAACGCTGCCACCACCACCCTCGAAACTGCTCGACAGTGGGGATGCTGGCTCCGCTTCGTGACATCATCGATTCTGAATGGTGGAAATGCTCAACCGTGCGGAAGGCTCATCGGAGGGCGCGTGGTACAACTACGCTGCGCAGACGCGCAGTTCAACAGAGTTGGGAAAAGGGTGCGTGCGATAAGTTCGCGCCAGATGGAGACCGACTGCCTACTTGCGCGCCACGATCGCACTGCCTTCGAATTCGATTTTTATTCGACTTTTCCCGGCTCCAGTCTCTCTCTACCTTTCCATACAAGCTTTCCTTTCGACCCTTTGGATATTCTCCAAACGGGCGTTTGCTGAAATCAGGGTTTCTGGGCTAGGCCCTTCCTCGCTTCTGGAAGACTGGGAAAACACTTGTCACTACCGGCGAGGAAAAATGACACCTCTGTCTTCTAGCGACCTTACGATCTTTAAACGGTTTTTTTTCTTTATTGCAGAAAGAAATTTTCAGATTTCTTCGTTTCAGAGGGAAATTTTCACAAATTTCGAAAAACTCAACAAAAATATTTCTGTTAAAATGTCGCTTGTTAGTAATCTTTTCCATAAATAATTGACACACGTGGCAGGATGTTACTCGATTCTGGAAAACTTCGAAAAAAATTCAACCCCTGACAAGCTCGCGGATTCATTGTCATAGAAACACGTCTACCCGAGTAGATGATGCAGAGTGGCGAGCAGGTTCTCACCTTGGAAATCCCCGGTGCATGTATTGAAAATATAATTTCCAGTGGCCGCTTTTACGCGAAAACGGTAAATCTAGTCACGCGTGGCTCGGTTGTGGGTGCTATGCACTCGAAAGTACATGGCGTACCGAGGGGGTGAGTCACCCTCTCTTCTTCTGTGACGAGCTCGCACAGACTACCCCGCGAGTCGCTTCGAGACGAGGGGTGGCCCGGCAGGCAAAGGAATAACTGCATCAACCCCTGTCAGTGGCGCGAGCATTTAGGTCCTCCCTTTACTAAGAAACAAGCTCGTTTCACACGGAACGCCTTCGATAACGAATTACCACCGATTCTCAGATACACAACAACCCTACACACAACTGTAGAATTTGTGAAATTTTTGAACTGACGTTTCCAATTATCTTTTTCAAATATTTCAGTCTTTGAAGATGGCTAGAATGATAACACACGTTTGCACCATTTAATGGGAGTCATTTTAGATACTATCTACGATTCCCGTGTACATAAATGTTCGCAAACGTACTCCGCTATTCATGGCGAAAACGTGTTATCAAACGTTTTACTCGATCATTAACGAAGCAATGATTAGCGGTACCTAATCGCGCTTGCGCGCGAATTAGATTTCAGAAATCAAACTCGAGTAACTCGCGAAAGACGATGTTTCTCTGAGCAGTCGAATCGTTTGATTTTTGTCAAATCCATTGCTCTACTTGATCATTATTAAACTTCAATTTTTTCCCCCCAACAAGCGTAAGTTTGAACAAAACAGAGCCTATCGGTGCAAATAAAAACATTTAACTTGTTGCCGTAGAATCATAATTTATACCGCAGATAGAAAGTCAAATGTTAATCAACTAAAACAAGATGAAACAGAGTGAAAATATGACTTTAGATTTTACCAGTTGGATACATGTTGTTCAGGAGGCTGTAGATTGCAAGTCACGATGTGAAGCCAGCTTTAGGAGATCCACGCTGTGGAAGTAACGCGTTTCGATTTTGCGTTAGCTCAGCTACGCGTGAATCCAGCCAAGGTCAAGTCGTTCCCCGTTTCCGAGCATCCCTCCGCCGCTCGGCTAAGATCGATTCTAACGAATTTCATATCTAGGGTGGATCTGTATCAGCATGGGATAATATTTCCACACTGGCTGTGATTAGTCACACCTTTCTGCTTTCGCTTGATTGGACTTTCCTTCGGTGATTTTCCTAAAATATTTAGGTTAATTTAAGTATACCTAAGTAGGTTCGCATCTAAATATAATCAACGTAAAAATAATCTAGATGAAAATTAACGATACCAGCTTCTCCGTCGATAAAAATTTCTTTGACACATTCTCACCGTTGTTTATTACGTTTGCAAAATGATTTGTAATTTGTAATTAACGACTTGATAAATTTTATTACAAATGTATTTCAATATTAACGACATTAACGAGGGATGACGAGAAGAAGAAGAGTGGAGATTAATGAAAGGAGAGCGTGAAACTTTTTGCTAATAGATTTAGTCACGTTCTTACGCCGTACGTTGAACGTCCTATTCTACTAGCCGGTATGTGACAGTGCTAGAATCGCCAATTTCTTTTACGGGAATTATCTAATTATTTATATGCTAATATAATAATCGCCAGACTCTCTTCGAAAAGAAATGGACGATAAAATTAATTTATCTACCAATCACCAATTGTGTAAAAGTACGTCAATAAACTCACGTGAAAAATTCGATTTCTTTCTTCAGAAGAATACTCGTGGTCAAATTAATTAAAAACTCTGAATCATTGCATCACGTTCGCAATAGAAAAGGGTATCGAAGTTCTCCCGAAATAACGAAAATTTAACACGATTAAAAATTTAGAAATAAATTTTTAAAAGATCGAAAAGCAGTGCAGAAGTTATTTGAAGTTTCAGAAGGTGTACCTACTCAAAAAGTAGATCGAGACCCTCAAAGGTATGCCGTGGATCTTGAGTTCTCTTGAATGTTCAGTTCCTCTAAGCATTACGTTCAAGTGCATTTCAACCACTCGTCTAACAATCAACCAACCAACCAACCAACCAAACAGGTATATCATCTTTGTTGCATCTCCTCGAGCTAAATTTCTTTTTCATTTAGCTTCATTTCTCTTGACAATTGCTCCAAATCATTCACAACTTATACAAGATTAATGGGACAGTGTGGTGGAGTTGATTTAACTAATTAGTGGAGTTACTACGCAGGAACTAGATAGTGTTCTGCTCTAGTACAATTCGTCCATTAACCTTTTTGCAACCTCATTGCAAAGCACAGAGTTGTCCATTGACTAAATTGCACGTCTCTTCGAAATCTTTAAAATTTTTGTCAAATCTGACCGCGTCTTGAAAATGTTGCCTATATAGGATGGTATGTTGGAAGCGGAGCGTTGCTGTCGGCGCGCACAGAGGGGACGAGGACAGGTGAAAGGTAGGCTCCGTAGCGAGGAGAAAAAAGAAAGGCTTAGGTCTCGCGCGAAGGAGCAAAAGAGCGAAAGAGCTCGCAGAAGGGTAAAAACAAACAAATTAACGTCAGAGTCGCTTGTTTATTGTTGGGTGGGAACACGGTAACCACGCCTTTGTCAAGCACGCCCTCCGAGCGTTATATTCCCCTTTTTGCCCCACTACCATCAACGCCCCTGAGTCAGTCAGTTTTCCACCCCACTCTGCGTTGTGCAGCGATCGGTGGTGGAAATGACGTCAGTTCTGTGTGTGTGCCAGCATGCAACAGGCTGTTCCGAAACCGTGGACGTTCAACGCTTGCGAAACATTAGCTTCGACGATGCCCTCCACCGGCTAATAATTAACATGTAAACGATGGCTTGCTCGAATATTAGGGGATGAGCAGCGACTCTGATGGCTCGACGCTCGTCCATACTTGTACATTCTCCACACGATCGGCTCGAATCACGCGGCGTCATTATGTTTCAAAAACAACGTGTAAGAAAGAATTTAATAGTTTGATAAATTTGCAGCAAATAATTTTCACTCCTACTTTGGTCTTAATACCCTCCCCTCCTTCTGATCGTGGCTAGCTTGTCGACTAAACAACGGGGTTGTTTCAGTGTAAAAATTCTACAACGAGCTTCCCTGTTAGTCGTCTTTTATGACACGCAGAGATTACTATTCTATCTTCCCGTGCCGACAGGGGGATGCGGATAGGAAACTCTTTTCATAAAAATATGAATCTGCGCAAACGTTTCCGGCCTAACGTCACGTAAAGTACTCGGTATTTAATCTAATATAGCGATTCGCACGAGAGAAGAATCTCAACGAAAAATGTAACCCCGGTGCGCCGATAACAGTGACTGGTAGGGTGATTCCGTGGGGTCGGGTAGGGAGGAAGGTCTATCCAGGTTCGGACGTTCAGCGAGAAAGCCAGCGCGGATTGTAAATTATACTGGGCAGATAGAGAGAAATTCATGCTCTGATGACGCAGCGTTAACCACTCTCCGGTCATGCGATGATCAAAGGTAACAGTAATGGCCCGTGAGAGGATATCCGCTTGTATTTCGCCTAATATACTGCTGGCTAAATGCTGACGCGATTTCGAGAGTTGCTGCTAGCGCAGAGACGATGAGGAAACCGGGGGAGGGGGGGGGGGGAGAAAGACAGGACTGACAGACTTGAAGTTTACCATTTCTATGGATATTCGAGATTCGACGAATATATTATTTTTAGAGGAAACAATGCTAGTAATTGAAAGAAACAATCGAGACGCAGCTGATGTTCTGCAAAAGTTCATCTGCACATATATATTTTAGAAATGTACATAGCAATGTGGAACATTTACTTGGTACGAAGTCAATTATAATATAAAGTATATTTCTTTTTGTTTTTTTTTTCTACCGAACGATAAAGAATCTATTTGCAACGGACTAAGAAACGAGAAAATTCGCGAGAAGGAGGGAGCCAAAAGCAGAGAGAGAGAGAGAGAGAGAGACCGGAGGACTGGAAGATCATAAATTGTTGGAGCAACGTGTGTACCTAACGTGCACGCACGGCCGAGCGCGAGATCGCGCTTAACCTGCCTTTCAAAAATTTCACACGTTACCGATCTTCCGACTCAGCCGCTACTCTGCAAGTCGATCCATCATTTCGCTAGTTTAGCCCGGAATCCACGAAAATTATCCGATAACGCGGCGCCCACCTCTCGTTTGTCTTTGCCGAGCGTCTATCATTCTCTCTCACTCTCTCTCTCTTTCTCTCTCTGTCTGTCTCTCCTTGTTTCTCCTCTTCTCAATGATGGACATCGCTTCGATCGTTTGATACCGGCCAACTTCCTCGCGAATGATAAAGACCTTTATGGCCTGATGCGTACGAGCCACGCGAGTGCGATGCGATCTTCACAGAACAGAGACAAAGACAACGCAAAAGTGGTGCGGAATCGCACGACGAAGGAAACGGAATTGTCGCATGCTGATTTCTAATGAAATCTCAAGGAAGGATTTCTACGACTGTAACTGAAAAAAAGAAAGGTAAAATAAATATTTGGCAATTATCGACTATTTTAGATTTTTTAGAAAAATCGTCGAGAAACTAGACGGCGGAAACTAAACTTGAACGTAGGAAATTCGTTGGCTATTTTCTCTCGTTCTCCCTATCAATTCATCTTTATCGACACAGAGCGACGTTTCGCTGTGTAACGTGTGTACACGTATGTATACCCTGGTTTCTGGTATAGTTAGGGTCCGAAATATCCATAGCATCTGGCCGAAAGTGTGAGAGGGGCATTGTGCCTCGTGCATAGTTGGCATTTCCTCGGTACATTCTCGGACCTCGGCCCTGACCAGGAACATGATTAGTATACGCACACTTGACCTGGCCGACCTATTGTCAGCACAGAAAGAGAGAGAGAGAGAGAGAGAGAGAGAGAGTGAGATCCGCTTTTTGATGTGCACACTCCAAGGTTCGATGGTATAAGCATCCCCAGAGCTTGCCTTTTCTGCTCGGCGATTGAAGCAGGAAGAGGGCAACGAAGCGGAACGCAAATGTCTTCGTTGAACCTTATGAAGCGAACTCTCGGAATCCGTGAGCTTTTCGCTAGCGAACGCCAGGGAAGAGCCGTACGTGGCGAGCATTTCGAGGAATGTCGATGTGAAATCCGTCAATACCGTTCGTTTATAACATCTAGACACCGTTACGTAACCTACTTTCCGCTCTTTATCTTCGCCAACGTTCCAATTGCGTTCTCGCGAAAAGTCTCGAATATCGACGTTTCTTTTTCGTTTTTTCTTTTTTTTCTTCTTTTTTTTTCCCCCTAAACTTTACGACATCTCCACGTGACACGACCAAGACCGTCGCTGTATATAATCGATTCTTCGACGTTTCGCGACTGAACTTGGCGTTTGCAGTCTAACTCGTTCGACGTGACTTCGATCGACTTTCGCGCAGAACGTTCAAACACGACGACGACGATTGAACGACTCGTACGTCGCAATTAATCCTTTCGCTTCGAGCGCCGGATATATTCGGCATCCATATGATGTGCTTACAAGTACCATCTGTAGTCAATCGTAAATTCTTCGTAATCGGCAGAACATTTTTTGTTGATTTTATTGACATGTTGGATTAATCACATATTAAGACTACTCTTTGTTGTTACGACATCAAAACGATCATTTACTGTTTTATTCCAAAAGATCTATCGAATCCATTCGACAGTGAAACGAGAGTTCATATACGTTTTTTTTTACAAGAATTAGGAATAGATCGGCTTA